>LBNU01018730.1:84672-101341 GCA_014162995.1 Artemisia annua
GGATCTGCGAATGGGAACCACTTCAACTTCTGGTGGAGGACCAAGACTATCTGGTTCTTTAGGAAGTTGACTAGTGTTTTCAGAAGGTAATGCATCATCATGATCGTCTTCCAGATCATATACCCTCCCATTTAATTCTTGAGATATGAGTTCCTTTTCCAAGAAATCTCCATACCTTGCAACAAATACTTTGTTTTCAGCAGGATAATAAAAGTAGTAACCCATCGTTTCCTTTGGGTATCCTACAAAATGCACTTTACAGATCTTTGTTGGAGCTTATCTGCAGAGTCACGTTTAACATATGCCTCGCAGCCCCAGACCTTTAGATAAGACAAGTTAGGAGCTTTTCCAGTCCATAACTCATATGGTGTCTTATCAACCTTCTTTGTGGGAACCATATTAAGAATGTGAACAGCAGACTCCAAAGCATAATCCCAGAATGAGAAGGGAAGAGTTGTTAGATTAAACATAGATCGTATCATATCTTGCAATGTACGATTTCTTCTCTCAGATACACCATTTTGTTGTGGAGTATATGGAGAAGTAAGGTGCTGGACAATTCCTTCCTTAGCTAGATAATCTATAAACTCTTGACTCAGGTATTCACCACCTCTATCGGATCGAAGAGCTTTAATCTTCTTTCCAAGTTGCAACTCTACTTCTGCTTTAAACACTTTGAATGTTTCAAAGACCTCATGTTTATGTTTAAGTAAATAAACATAACCATAACGACTATAATCATCCGTAAATGTTAAGAAGTAGCTAGCACCTCTCCTTGACACATGTCTAAGTGGTCCACACACATCTGTGTGAATAAGACCAAGTAGATCAGAAGCCCTATCAATCCTATGATGTACTTCATAGTTGGGCTGTACCTTCCTCAGGTGTAAAATGTGATGCTGTACCTGGTCGTTTAAATCAAACCTCTATTTCGGTACAACGAGAAGGAGTTTACTATGGTCAGTGCAGTGAGATTTGTGGAACTAATCATGCCTTTATGCGTGCGCCCGGAAAGATAGGCCGACTGCTGAGCCCACTCTGGCTCAGCCGCACCACCCTGGGTGCGAGCCACCCGAGAAGCAAGCTATTAAGACGAGCTTCTTCCTGTTTTTAGGTTGACGAGTGAAGACTCCTTAAAGGGTTTCTTTGTCATCTTGCCAGCAATACAAGATTCGCACTTATCAAATGATTCATCATTGATCTTTTCTAAAAGCCCATCGCGTTGCAGCTTTTCCATGCGAGTCTTGCCAATGTGAGCAAGTCGACAATGCCAAAGATAAGAAGAATCCAGACCTTTCTTGATTCTCTTATGGTTGATGCTATACATTGAATTATTATTGAAAGCATTATCATTATCATTCATGTCCAACTCAAAAATACCATTCACAGCAATTGCATTAAAATAAAAAACACCATTTAAAGAAACTGAAATTGCATTGCTTGAAATAGTATGATGATAACCAAGGTCTAACAAACATGAAAAAGAAATTACACCTCTAACAATTGACGGTGCATAATGACAATTATTTAAAGATAGTACGAGACCCGAAGGTAACACTAAATTAAATATTCCTATAGCTTCAACTCTTGCAGGCGCTCCATTACCAACGTGCAAGAATTGTTCTCCATAGGCCAGCTTTCTCTCCTCTCTAAACCCCTGCAAAGTATTGCAGATATGAATTCCACAGCCCGTATCATATACCCATGAATTCAGTTTATGAGATAAAGAAAATAATTCAATCATAAAGAACGCACCTGATGAAGAACTGGGTTGACCAGTCTCACTCTGCTGCTTCTTTTGTCGCAAGTCATTTATGTAGAGCGCACAATTACGTTTCCAGTGCCCCACTTGATGACAATGGTGACAAGCCTGTTCCTTCTTCATTGGAGGATTCGCCTTAGGCTTCTTGGGTTGGTTTTGATTCACCTTTGGATTTGGTTGATAAGCCAGAACCTGCTTGCTTTTGTCAGCCTTACCCTTACCCTTGTTCACATGCGATTTTTTCTGGATCCTACCCCCTTGAATTGCCAACACTTGCGGGGTAGGTGCCTTGCCCTTATTAGGTAGATGCCTTTCATAGTCAACAAGCAATGCGAGTAACTCGACAACTGTCTTCCCCGAGCAGTGCATGTTCCAATTTTGCACAAAACCAGCAAAGTCCTTGTTAAGGGATCTGTTGATTAAGTGAACTTGAACATTGTCAGGGTAAACAAATCCGACTCTGTAAAGTTGATCAAAGAATTCTCTCATCTCATTTACATAGTCTTCAACTGGCTTTCCATCAGCATGCTTGCAGCTGTGCAGTTTGTCAAGAGACTCATACAGTTCAACTGCAGGAGTTTTCTCGTAACGCTTCTTGAGCTCATCTATCATGTCGAACGGAAAATAATGCTCAAACTTCTTTTGCATTATAGGCTCCATACTTTGAAGCATCAAACAACCGACTTCATTGTACTTAGCAAGTTCGACTTTCCATTCAGCCTTTTGTTCATCAGTAACATCGTTACCTGTAGGCTCCTCAGGACAAGGGGTCTGCAAATAATTGAGCTTACCGGTCGCTCTCAAGACAATTCTGAGCGAACGGTGCCAATCATTGAAGTTTTTCCCAGTCAATTTAGCTCTTTCAAGATGGTTCTTGAAAGCAGCAAACACGGAGTTTTCGGGTTGAGCCATTTCTACAGAAAGAAAAAGTTCAAACATTAGTATTTTCGATAAGAAAATATTTTCAAGTAAACATAATACCCATGGAAATATAACCATCTTAGTTTCTTGAAAATCTAGGATCCAACTTTTCATAATTTCACTACGTCAGTTGATCTGCCATATAGTGAATCTTTATAAAAGATGGTAATCTGTCGAACAATAATTGGCAAACAAGTTTTCCAATTCCTAGAAAATTTATGGGATTTACTTCAAGTTGATTCATCAACTTGCCATGTAAGCATGTTTCATCCCATCTCATGCCTTAAGTTCATCAACTTGCCATGTAAGCATGTTTCATCCCATCTTATGCCTTAAGTTCTAGGTCTCACGCATCAACTTAATTAAGTCAACTAACTTAGAGACTGCAAATTTACCATGTGAGGTCTCACGCTCACTCGGAAATTTGCCTTGTCATTAATCTTTGGCCTAGGTCTCATGCATACCAAAGAAAAACTCCAAGTGTCCCTTATAGTTAGATGGCATGTGACTTAAATTTTTAGGGTATTAAGTTTTTGATGTGTCAAAAACATGTATAAAGATGCATGCACTCATCTTTATGACATAAGTTTTACAAAACAATTTTTATAACCTTTTAGCAAGATAAAATTAAAAACTTTTGTTTGAGGTATTGGGTTCACCAATTAAAGAAGAACCATCAATTATCATCCACCGAGTTGGAATTGAGGTAAATCACCCTTAAGATGATATTGTACACCCAATGATGATGTAAATAAGGCGTCTTTAACTAACTCATAAATGCATGGAAACCAAAGGTAGACTCTAGGCTCTTTCCAAACCTTGTTTCCATCATTATGAATTAGCTAAAAAAGACTTGCTTTCATAACCATATGTACAAAAACATCAATCAAGCACAAAGTTTATAACTTTCATCTTTAAAACATATTAACAACTTTAACAATAAAGATCTCGTCGCGAGGATGCATTTAACGCATTACGGCATGTAAGGCCAACCCCTAAGTATGACACATAAGATCTTGATATTGTAAAGTTATTAATAATTAGTGTAAAGGGTTTCTTTGTCATCTTGCCAGCAATACAAGATTCGCACTTATCAAATGATTCATCATTGATCTTTTCTAAAAGCCCATCGCGTTGCAGCTTTTCCATGCGAGTCTTGCTAATGTGAGCAAGTCGACAGTGCCAAAGATAAGAAGAATCCAGACCTTTCTTGATTCTCTTATGATTGATGCTATATATTGAATTATTATTGAAAGCATTATCATTATCATTCATGTCCAACTCAAAAATACCATTCACAGCAATTGCATTAAAATAAAAAACACCATTTAAAGAAACTGAAATTGCATTACTTGAAATAGTATGATGATAACCAAGGTTTAACAAACATGAAAATGAAATTACACCTCTAACAATTGACGGTGCATAATGACAATTATTTAAAGATAGTACTAGGCCCGAAGGCAACACTAAATTAAATACTCCTATAGCTTCAACTCCTGCAGGCGCTCCATTACCCACGTGCAAGAATTGTTCTCCATAGGACAGCTTTCTCTCCACTCTAAACCCCTGCAAAGTATTGCAGATATGAATTCCACAGCCCGTATCATATACCCATGAATTCAGTTTATGAGATAAAGAAAATAATTCAATCATAAAGAACGCACCTGATGATGAACTGGGTTGACCAGCCTCACTCTGCTGCTTCTTTTGTCGCAAGTCATTTATGTAGAGCGCACAATTACGTTTCCAGTGCCCCACTTGATGAAAATGGTGACAAGCCTGTTCCTTCTTCATTGGAGGATTCACCTTTGGCTTCTTGGGTTGGTTTTGATTCACCTTTGGATTTGGTTGATAAGCCAGAACCTGCTTGCTTTTATCAGCCTTACCTTTACCCTTGTTCACATGCGATTTTTTCTGGATCCTACCCCCTTGAATTGCCAACACTTGCGGGGTAGGTGCCTTGCCCTTATTTGGTAGATGCCTTTCATAGTCAACAAGTAATGCGAGTAACTCAACAACTGTCTTCCCCGAGCAGTGCATGTTCCAATTTTGCACAAAACCAGCAAAGTCCTTGTTAAGGGATCTGTTGATTAAGTGAACTTGAACATTGTCGGGGTAACCAAATCCGACTCTGTAAAGTTGATCAAAGAATTCTCTCATCTCATTTACATAGTCTTCAACTGGCTTTCCATCAGCATGCTTGCAGCTGTGCAGTTTGTCAAGAGACTCATACAGTTCAACTGCAGGAGTTTTCTCGTAACGCTTCTTGAGCTCATCTATCATGTCGAACGGAAAATAATGCTCAAACTTCTTTTGCATTATAGGTTCCATACTTTGAAGCATCAAACAACCGACTTCATTGTACTTAGCAAGTTCGACTCTCCATTCAGCCTTTTGTTCATCAGTAACATCGTTACCTGTAGGCTCCTCAGGACAAGGGGTCTGCAAATAATTGAGCTTACCGGTCGCTCTCAAGACAATTCTGAGCGAACGGTGCCAATCATTGAAGTTTTTCCCAGTCAATTTAGCTCTTTCAAGATGGTTCTTGAAAGCAGCAAACACGGAGTTTTCGGGTTGAGCCATTTCTACAGAAAGAAAAAGTTCAAACATTAGTATTTTCGATAAGAAAATATTTTCAAGTAAACATAATACCCATGGAAATATTCATATAACCATCTTAGTTTCTTGAAAATCTAGGATCCAACTTTTCATAATTTCACTACGTCAGTTGATCTGCCATATAGTGAATCTTTATAAAAGATGGTAATCTGTCGAACAATAATTGGCAAACAAGTTTTCCAATTCCTAGAAAATTTATGGGATTTACTTCAAGTTGATTCATCAACTTGCCGTGTAAGCATGTTTCATCCCATCTCATGCCGTAAGCTCTAGGTCTCACGCATCAACTTACTTAAGTCGACTAACTTAGAGACTGCAAATTAACCATGTGAGGTCTCACGCTCACTCGGAAATTTGCCTTGTCCTTAATCTTTGGCCTAGGTCTCACGCATACCAAAGAAAAATTCCAAGTGTCCTTTATCGTTAGATGGCATGTGACTTAAATTTTAGGGTATTTAGTTTTTGATGTGTCAAAAACATGTATAAAGATGCATGCACTCATCTTTATGACATAAATTTTTACAAAACAATTTTTATAAATCCAATTCATTAACGCGAGCATGATCATCAAAGTTTTAATTGAGGCGTTGAGAAACTTACAACATTGCCTTAAGGTGCTTCGTACAATAATGTTTCAAGATGACACACAGGCGAGCGTAGAGACAGAATGGAGTCTCTCTAAGGTCACAATTTAATGCGAAACCAACTTATACCTCACTTTATAGTGTGCCATTGAGCCTTGAAAGGCATCAAGGTACAGTCGCACCAATCAATTAAACGTTTATGAAAGCTCAAAACTTGGTTTCACCATTATTAGTCCAATTAAATTTTTCTTTTGAAAACTACCCTTGTTATTGCTTACAATTTAATAAACACATAACACGTAACAAGTAATTTTAAAAGAAAACACATAATCAACTAATAAATAAATAAGACGGTGAAAACACATAGCCGCATGCAAGCTTAATTAGATAAAACCCTAATTAAAACAATTCTAGGTTTAGAATGTGTAACACATAACAAACAAATTGATTTTAATTATAATTGGAGTCTTCCCCAATTTTAGATCTATCTAATTATTATGTGAAACATATACTTGCATATAATAAATAATCCATGACTAACATGCATGTTTCGTCATGGATTCATGCATAACAATTACCATATAGCACATCAATATGTAACAAACCTAGGGTTTCTATCCAATTTTATTAATCAAATTAATCAAAACACAAAACCCTAAAACATGTTACAAACCTAGGGTTTCTAATTAATTACTAATCAAATTAATTAATTTAAACCACAAACCCTAATTAGGGCTTATGGAGAAATCGACCCCCCCCCCATAAATTAGGGTTAGGGTTTTTAATTTTTTAAAAAAATTTAAAGAAAAACCCTAGAAACAATAACATGTCTATCTAAAACAATTAAAGATACGTTTTTTATTGGTTTTAGTAAGCAATTACATGTTATACATGGCTCGTGATGCCACTGTTAGAATTTTATAATCATGACTATCATATATAATTACTAATATCAAGTAGCACAAAGATGCGGAAGCGTAGGATCATATATAACACATAATAGTTAACCAAAACATAATGAAAACGTACCGTATGCAAATCTTGATTCTTGAACTATGAAGAACAATATAGATCTATGAATAACCCCTTACCGTTTTGTTATTCGATCTCTTGATAACAACAATAGTGTGTTGTTACCTCGTTCTTGTACACACAAACTCAATTGAATAAAAGAGATTGCAAGATCAAAAGTGAACCCTTAATTTTGTTAAAAAACAAAATCGATCCAAGCCCTAGAGAGGGTGTTGGTCGATCGGTTTCAAGAGGAAAAGAAAAGAGAAAAAGTTAGGGATAACTTGTGTGCACAAAAGATGTGAATGTATGTCCCTTGGCCTTGTATTTATACTAGAGAGACTTGGAGGACAAGTTGGAGTGGGTTAGGGTTTCCCCTCCCTTGTGTCGACCGGCCTAGGAGTCCAAGAAGGGATTCCGGATCCTTCTTGGCTCCTAGTTGCACTCTAGTCCTTCTCGTTTCTTTCTAACGATATTTAGTCCGTACATTTACTAACTAACGACCGTTAAGTCCATTAAGTGTTCAAAAATAATAAATATACATAACATTTAATATTTATTATTTATACTTTTATTCTCGTTTGTATTGTGTGCAATCCCGAGGTCTCGGGTTCGATTCTAGACATTTACACGTTAATAAATTAACCATATTCCAACACGAACCTGTTCCACCATTTATCTTTTCACGACCATTTTCTTCATCCCATGAGCCTTTTTGTATCGAAGTACTGGTTTATGGTCTAGGGATTTGGTTTCTAACTTTAGTTGGCTAGAGTTCAAATGGTGTATTCAACATGTTTTGTCAATTTAAATGCTAGTTCAAGTGAAATTGCAAAGATTTTGTTCACTTTATTGATGAGTTTAAAACACATGCATTTACTACATATGGGCTTATGACCTCAACATCGTAAAGGCCATAAGTCGGCTCGATAATGTTACTGAACCAGGATGAGTTCTAGCTGGTTTACATCAAGCTAAGGGTGACAATGGGCTGGTTGGGTAACAAGTCTACCGAGCAAAATGGTCATGGCGAAACCGCAAACCTTGTTTTTTTCTAAAAAATTATTAATATTTAATAAAATAACTATTTTATGACAACATTAGTCTAACGCGTTGTTATAAAGCGACTTAAAGCTTTAAACTGTTTGTTCATTTAATGTGTTTCCTTTTTAGCTGTATTTTTTAGCACAACCCATTTTATCGGTAGAGATACATAACCCAAATTGATCTATTTGTAGACTTGCTATAGGAAAGTAACAAATCTTGAAAAGATGTATTTTCAAACTACTGAAAATAAACCACCAAAAAAGATTTAAACTAGACCGATGGCCACACGAACGCAGCCCCCACAACAACAAATTACGATGTAGACTAGACCACTTGGGCCGATCTTAGGTAGCACCCCTCCTAAGTGCAATTGAGGTAGCATGAATTATGCAATTGTACAACATCGTCTCAACAAAAACTTGTCCGTCTTCGGTCTTTCATGAGACATGGTTATTAATGGGTTGTGGGTTGTTTTGAATGTGAATGAGTTCTAATGAATATTTTATTGATATTAACATGTTTTTTAATGGATTGTATGAAGATAACAATCTGCTTTCACAAATTGTATGTTTCAACAAATCCATTTGTACATAAATGCATCAAAATTGCCACCTCTACTTTATTTGCGAGAGCAAATATCCCTTTGGGGAGCAAAGGGCCAGTAATGTTGCAATCTAGCTGAACTAGGCTTGCGCTTTACTTGAAGATGATTCGAAATCGGGTTGAGCTAATTGAAAAACAGGAATATATGGATTACATTTGATAATCAAACATACTAAGATAATAAGATGTATAGAAAGCTTCTGTCAAGTTTTTTTTTNTTTTTTTTTTTTTTTTTTCATGGTCTGTGTGCTTGTGAAATGAAAATTCTATGCAATGAAGCTCAAAAGGGTTGTGTCCCGATGATACCCCATGTTGTTTGAGAAGCTCCCCAACCAAATGGTTTGGATTTTGTGGGAATCCTGATTTTTGGATACTCTTGTCATCCTGTATAAACTTGTTGCTAGATGTTCGATTAGTTATGGACAGAATCCTAGTTTGGCTCGTGCACTTAAATTCAAAGTAGGACCCATCGACTAATTGTGAGGCTGAATACATTGGTTATCAGGTCTAATTCTTCAATGGAAAAAAAATGGTCCTTATTCTTTAGTCAATGTAATTTAGCCATTTTTTTGTCTACTTATATGACACATTGTCTACTTTGTTGGTCTAACTTGTTTGTTTTTTGTTACTTACGGTCTCACAAAACTCTTATATAAACACAAAATTCCAGAATCCTAATTCAAAATATGGAAGGACTCAACAAAAAAATCGTGTGTGACTTCTACAAGGCGTTGGCTGCCCGTGAAACAGAGATGGTGCAACGCCTCCTAGCTTCGGATATCGATTGGTGGTTCCATGGACCACCTGCTCATAAATACAATCTTATGCAAGTGCTCACCGGCACACATGATTTTGATGAAAACGACTCTTATGAGCCTCTTGTTGTTGTCACTCTTGGGTCGATAGTGGTAGCGGAGGGCTACCACATTCATGAGAACCGCAAAACTTATTGGGTGCATGTGTGGACTGTGGACAATGGAAAGATTATAACAGAAGTGAGGGAGTATCTTGATACTTCTGTTACAGTTACTCGTATTAGAAAATCTAGTAACATTTGTTTGGCTTCACCACGTTCTCCTAAATGCAAGAACATGTGGGAGAGCAAACTTGCTAACAATGCTTCAGTGCCTAGTCTTCTTCTAGTTGTTTGAGTTTATTAGATTATAAAAGATGAACAATGTTGTCATCTTTTATATGGATTTTGTACCTATTCTTAATACATTTTTTTGTTTATATATGCTTCTGTAAATTACTAACACTATCATTTAACCAAATACATACTTACATAACTCATTTGATTATATACAAATGACAGTCTAACTCACCCCTGTTACTTTACAACAATAACTTGATTATTATTTGAAAAACCCTCTAATCACAACAAGGCATTTAAGGTCATCTACTGGCCCTTTTAAAAGTTTCATAAATTTGCTGCATCATTATTTTAAAAACATGTTGATATTAACCATCTTCACTATAGATAAACCTATTTATATCAAATAACCACAATCAATACTCTCAAAAGACCTTCGTTATTGAGTTTAAAAAAAAAAAAAAAAAAAAAAGTTGTTTTTGACCTCTCTAAGATTGTAGCTTTATCCGTAAGCTTGAAATAATGTATGGTACACAAATTTTTAGAAATCTTCATCCTTCTTTATACATTTCTGTAAACCACCATAGCAAGGGAATAGTACATTTCATTAGCCCTTTGATGGGAGAATATTTTGTATAATATCAGATCTTTATTATTATCAACTCAATCAGGCAATGATTGGCAACCGATGTATACTTGCTACAATAGTTAAATTTCATTTTGTTAATAATTAACATTTTCTTAATTCCTTTGTTACTTTGACAGCTGTGGGAACTGAGCCCACGCCCTTTCGGACGAGACCCTAAATCTAGCGCCTTAGAGGCCACTCGGCCAAAATGTCTTTGGTGTTGCTTATTTGTTGCTATGGCCTATGGGTAATGGGTCTAACAGACTAACAAGTTAGCAACAAAATTAAATGTGCTCACTGTAAGTGATTAGATGACATGGTGAGAGCCACATGTTAAAGGTAAGCGGTCTTTTATTCAACACCTTTTTTATCCAACGGTCCCTTCCAAGGACCGAGCGTGAACCGCCTCATTCGGATATTGCTGGATGTTGTCACTACGTGGACATGCCATGTATCACTAGGCTAGGCATAGCTTGGCTAGCCATTTCTTATTTAAATGAATTATGAACAATGTAGTTTATTATACTAACTAGCTAAGTAGCTAGTACTCCGAATGTTTTAAATTATCAAAACTTACCATAATAAAGCATCATACTTGTCAAAAAAAGCTGTTTTGAGTAGCGAACTTTTTTTTTTCCTCGTTGGTGTACTGAACTTGCATTTTATTGCCAAAACTACGTACTTTGGACGTTTTTGCCCCTCAAGTTATTAAAAAGTCGGGGGCAAAAATGTCATAAAAAGGTGAGAAAAAGTACAAAAGTACGTATTTTTGGCAATAAAATGCAAGTTCAGTACACAAACGAGGAAAAAAAAAAGTTCGCTACTCAAAACAGCTTTTTTTGACAAGTATGATGCTTTATTATGGTATTAGCCCATTTGATAATCATTTTGACATGTCATCGCAGGAGCCTTTTTGTCCCTTTCCTGCTCTAACGACTATGGAAGCATCAAACTGCTCCTATATATAGTTGTATTAACGTAACTCTCACTCAAAATTGTAAAAAACTCGATGTTATTGAAAAGGCTCCACTAAACCCATATAGCATTAGCCTTGAGGAGCAATGGCACCAGCTGACCCTTTAGATGAAGGGTCATTATCTCGTTGGCACCGCCAAACAGCTTCTGCCCTATGAACACGGCTGGTACACTTGGTTTGCACCCCAATAATTCCTTGAGTTCCTTCTCTATTTGTTGTCCCTTTGGATGCTCATCTAGCTCATATACAGTAGGATTAGCTCCAAAACTACTAATTAGTGTCTTAATGGTGTGGCTCATGCAGCAATATGAGCTTTTGCTGAATATGACCACCGATCTTTCATTCACCAACGCTGTGACCAGGGCCATTTTGGGAGGTTCTACAATGAGTGATCAGAAAAGCAAAGCTAAGTTAGTTGGGTGAATTGAGTGAGGGCTTGAGGCTATATATATGTAAAAGACTAGATGTGCTGGAAAGCGTAGATATTGTTGTGAGTAAACCGATCTTTTACTAATGCTATATGTAGATAATAGATACTAAAGTAGTTGGTTTGATATGCTTACTAGACACTGAAAGAGATTCGTACGGCATCATTTATCTGGCTTCACAAATTAATTGATATTCCATTGTGTAGTATAGCAAGTTGCTTCTCTGTATATTGATAGGCATGATAGCATCTTACTTGTCGAATGACATCTTTAACCTTGATGCACCCTTTAAGAAATTCCTTTGCTGCAATTATCTGTAAATGGGCAGTATAGTAATGATAAATATGAACATGGATTTAGGAACTTAAGCTCTCTGATCAAGTAGCTATGCATGGAAAATATCATAAATGATAAAAATCACTGAATATTCATACAAATATCTAAGATTATTTACTTTATTCATTTGGCTTGCACCATGTTTAAAAAAATTATTTCATTCATTGTTAATTATGCATGTTTAATTTGGAGGCAAATGTTTGGTTATAACTTTGAATATAACAAAATGTTATTATGACATAAGCTAACATAATCATGCTGATTGAAATGTCCCTTGTAGGACTCGACATACTTCCTCAGCTCCAACTTATATCTTGACACGTGTCTGTCGCTAAAAGTATTTTCATAATTTTTTATTTTTTTATATATTTTTTAAAATTAATGTATTTAATAAAAATGTAGATTAAAATATCAATTAATTAATAATATAATAAAACTTTAAATAAAAACATTTTAAGCGAGTCAAATACGAAAGTATCAGTGTTAATGAGCAAGTTTAATGACATGCGAAACTATTCAAGTGATCGAGTCATGCTTAATTACAACTTAAATTGTTTTTAGTCGCTTGGGGCTTCGATGGTAAACGTTCTCGAATTGTTCCTAAACTGTATCAAAAATGTAGTCTGGTCCTCCGCTAACATTTCTAAATACTTCGTCTTCACGAGGAACTCAAATGCTTCCTCATCAAACTCTACCAGAAAACCCCCGATCAGATCAGTTCACAAAGCTCGGGCACGTGTTCTTCATTTTCCCACAACACCCCGTCCGCTATCAATTCACTAAAATGAGACGCATATGTCATAATGTTCTAATAGCCAGAAGATCTATCCAGCTTTTGCATAAAGAATTTGCTGTTCAGTTTGTCCCAATGTACCTTTCATTTTTCTTCAACATTTATCAAATCTCCAGAAGAAAAAGACAGACTGTTTTGAATCGTCATACTGTCATAGGTTCTATTGTCTTAGAAAATCTATCCAGATTTATTTGCTTGAATTTAGCATGATCAACATCACACATGATTTTTCGTAAATATTCTGATAATGCACGGACTCTAAGTTTTATGTAGATATCCATAAGCTTGGTGCAGTTCATCAAAAGAGTATTTGCCGGTTAGCAATCCATCAAAAGAATATTTTCTGTTAGCATTCATCAGGATAAGTTAACATTTACCGGTTAGCATTCGTCATGATATGTTAGCATTCACCAGCTAACATTCATCATCACGAGATATTGAAGTTGAATCCTAGTGATCAAGTTTCGACTTCTGTTATGATTCGTAACATACCCAATAACTACACATACGTTATTCATCGTTATTCATATTCTTGAGGAACATTGTAAGAAAGAATGAAATGGTGGAAAATGGTGTTAATTCTTCTTTTGATTTTGTCTATCTTCCTATTGATTGCAAGTGTTATATGCAACACCAGTATAGTACCAGATGTGATAACGCTTGCTTAGTTAGACAATACTTTCATATTTGACTTACGTAGTTTAAAAGTTGGATCCTAGTGATCATGTTTCGTCATCGTAATTATATTAGAAAAGTGGTAGAACCCACCACCTGATCCATTTAACTTTGACCCATGATCCAGGTGCCCGAACCAATTAACCTCCCTTCATCATCAAACCATACTAGCTATGTACGTTATATAACATGCTATTTCTAGCTAGTTGTGCTAGTATGCCATGAGCAGAATTTGTTCAAATGATGAGGAAAATCATGGAGATGATATTGATATACGAGAGATGGTAAACATATTAGTCGCCCTAGTTCAAAACGATATCAAGAATGTTAACGGTCAGAAATTGGGTCATGAGAAACGCCTTCACAAGAGGCCATTAGATGATGAAAGTAGATACCTGGTGATCGGTCTGCAAGTTTCGGACGACGAGGAAGATCATCGAAATGATTTTAAAGGACAAGCGATGGTGGTCAAGAATAGTGATAGTCAGAAAGTGGGGCCATGATGCCTTTCCAAAAAAAAAAAAAAAAAGTTAGCCATGAGCCTCAAACATATTTTTCAGAAGCCATTAGATATTATCTTATAGTAGTCAAGAATATTATCTTATAAGTCTTTGACAAAAAGGTATAATATAATGTTGGATTAGAACATATACTATCGGCTAAAACGTGTTAGTTGCATGTTTCTTATTTCTAGCTGAAGGGTCAAAAGATTCAAATAGTACTCTTTATTTATAATA
Source organism: Artemisia annua (assembly GCA_014162995.1). Taxonomy (NCBI): domain Eukaryota; kingdom Viridiplantae; phylum Streptophyta; class Magnoliopsida; order Asterales; family Asteraceae; genus Artemisia; species Artemisia annua. Next base: position 98,889 of record LBNU01018730.1, read on the forward strand.
AATCCAAATGTGTTAGAACGTATCTAGTAAGTTATTAGAATTCAACAATGGAAAATAAGATGGTCGTTATTCTTTAGTCAAAGTGATTTAGCCTTTCTTTTGTCCATTCAAATTGGACCTCATAACTTGTACTTTCTTCTTAATTTATATGGGCTCACCAAACTCTTATATAAACACGGAGTTTCAACTATCTAATTCAAAAATGGAAGAAATTAGCAAGAACATCGTGTGTGATTTCTACAAGGCATTGGCTGCCCGCGACACTGAAATGGTGTACCATCTTCTAGCTCAAGATATCGATTGGTGGTTTCACGGCCCACCCGCTCATAAATACAATCTTATGCAACTCCTCACCGGTAGATGTGTTTTTAACGAGACTGACTCTTATGAGCCTCTTGTTGTTGTGAGCATTGGGTCGATAGTGGTGGCAGAGGGATACCATATTCATGAGAACAGGAAAACTTATTGGGTCCATGTTTGGACTGTGGAGAATGGGAAGAATATAACAGAAGTGAAGGAGTATCTTGATACTTCTGTTACAGTTACTCAAATCACAAAATGCAAGAACATCTGGGAGAGCAAACTTGCTGATAATGCTTCGGTGCCTAGTCTTCTTCTAGTTGTTTGAGTTTATTAGATTATACAAGATGAAGATGACCAATCATGTAATATTATGTGTCATTTTTACATGCGTTATATAACTTTGAGAGCCACATGTTAAAGGTAAGCGGTCTTTTATTCAACACCTTTTTTATCCAACGGTCCCTTCCAAGGACCGAGCGTGAACCGCCTCATTCGGATATTGCTGGATGTTGTCACTACGTGGACATGCCATGTATCACTAGGCTAGGCATAGCTTGGCTAGCCATTTCTTATTTAAATGAATTATGAACAATGTAGTTTATTATACTAACTAGCTAAGTAGCTAGTACTCCGAATGTTTTAAATTATCAAAACTTACTATATTTGATAATCATTTTGACATGTCATCGCAGGAGACTTTTTGTCCCTTTCCTGCTCTAACGACTATGGAAGCATCAAACTGCTCCTATATATAGTTGTATTAACGTAACTCTCACTCGAAATTGTAAAAAACTCGATGTTATTGAAAAGGCTCCACTAAACCCATATAGCATTAGCCTTGAGGAGCAATGGCACCAGCTGACCCTTTAGATGAAGGGTCATTATCTCGTTGGCACCGCCAAACAGCTTCTGCCCTATGAACACGGCTGGTACACTTGGTTTGCACCCCAATAATTCCTTGAGTTCCTTCTCTATTTGTTGTCCCTTTGGATGCTCATCTAGCTCATATACAGTAGGATTAGCTCCAAAACTACTAATTAGTGTCTTAATGGTGTGGCTCATGCAGCAATATGAGCTTTTGCTGAATATGACCACCGATCTTTCATTCACCAACGCTGTCACCAGGGCCATTTTGGGAGGTTCTACAATGAGTGATCAGAAAAGCAAAGCTAAGTTAGTTGGGTGAATTGAGTGAGGGCTTGAGGCTATATATATGTAAAAGATTAGATGTGCTGGAAAGCGTAGATATGTAAACCGATCTTTTACTAATGCTATATGTAGATAATAGATACTAAAGTAGTTGGTTTGATATGCTTAGTAGACACTGAAAGAGATTCGTACGGCATCATTTATCTGGCTTCACAAATTAATTGATATTCCATTGTGTAGTATAGCAAGTTGCTTCTCTGTATATTGATAGGCATGATAGCATCTTACTTGTCGAATGACATCTTTAACCTTGATGCACCCTTTAAGAAATTCCTTTGCTGCAATTATCTGTAAATGGGCAGTATAGTAATGATAAATATGAACATGGATTTAGGAACTTAAGCTCTCTGATCAAGTAGCTATGCATGGAAAATATCATAAATGATAAAAATCACTGAATATTCATACAAATATCTAAGATTATTTACTTTATTCATTTGGCTTGCACCATGTTTAAAAAAGTTATTTCATTCATTGTTAATTATGCATGTTTAATTTGGAGTCAAATGTTTGGTTATAACTTTGAATATAACAAAATGTTATTATGACATAAGCTAACATAATCATGCTGATTGAAATGTCCCTTGTAGGACTCGACATACTTCCTCAGCTCCAACTTATATCTTGACACGTGTCTGTCGCTAAAAGTATTTTCATAATTTTTTATTTTTTTATATATTTTTTAAAATTAATGTATTTAATAAAAATGTAGATTAAAATATCATGCTGATTGAAATTAATGTATTTAACAAAATGTTATTATGACATAAGCTAACATAATCATGCTGATTGAAATGTCCCTTGTAGGACTCGACATACTTCCTCAGCTCCAACTTATATCTTGACACGTGTCTGTCGCTAAAAGTATTTTCATAATTTTTTATTTTTTTATATATTTTTTAAAATTAATGTATTTAATAAAAATGTAGATTAAAATATCA
>LBNU01018733.1:0-13903 GCA_014162995.1 Artemisia annua
AAGTGAGTTAATATTTATTTGATTAGAGCTAGTCTTTTACACAAACGTACATGATCTATTCAATTTGTATATATATACTTGTGATATTTCGAGCTAAAAAAACTAATGGGAGCTAATTCTTGGATAGTTTGTCTTACGATATATATGTTTGTTTGTTTAAATGTTAAATATTTTTTCATAGTTAGCCGAATAATTGTGAATATAAGATTAATTAGTGCTTGTTTGCGATTTATATGTATCTCAATGAACAAACATAAACGAAAATAGGAGTAAATGATATGGTGACCAAGAAATATAGCAATTGTAATTTCAAACATGACATCTAATATCATTTTTTTTTATAGATTAATTATGATTCGAAACAGATTCACAATACACCACTCTGCATACTCTTTTAGTTTAGTCGTTCGACATCATTTGTAACATAGTTTTTATTGATTTGCGAAGGCGCAAATCGTAACATTTGTTCATGTGGCGCACAAACACACACGTGTTCGCGGGCGCATGCACAAAAAGGTGTGCAATCGTCATCTTTTTCACAAGGTATTTCAACTGCTGCCACATTTAGTAAACCTGTCATGAAAAACATACGAGTAAGAATGAGTTTAGTCGAATTACATAAAAGTATATATACCGAATGTCCCTTGATCGAGTGCTCAAAATACAGGATGTTTTGTAATCAAATTGTTGCATACAAAATTTTCGACAAGTAATGTTTTCACATCATATAAATATATGTCGCGTGACTTTTATAGATATCGAAAGAGTTATCACCTGAAATAAGAACCAAAAGGAAGACAAGGATTGTTCGTATCATTCTTTAGTTATGGAGAATTGTACTTTACTATCAAAGTCTATAGATCGTAAATATAGCTTGTGTATAGATTTTAAGCTTTCATTTACTTAAGTTTATATAGAAAAGCGTCCTAAAATTATAGTCTATGTTTGACTTTTTGATCTTTCTTTCTCAACTTTGACTTTAAATATTTTTGTTTGTGTTATATATACGATACTTGATAGAAAGTCATACCAATGAAAATACATTTAAAACTCACTTTTTGCATCAATTATTATGTAATATGAACAAGAATACTTAATATCAAAGTTAAAAAATAAAGACCGAAAAAGTTAAATGGGGACTATAATTTTTTGAGACGGAGGGAGTATAATTTTATTTTTATTTTTGCATTTAAGACTAGTTTTGTCTTGGGTAATTATATTATTCCATAAATAACTTTTTGACTCTAGACTCATGAAATTAGGTGAGCATATTGATAGCCTGGTAATAACATTACATGTATATAATTTTATTTTTATTATAATGATTCTATTAAAGAGGGTGATTTACAAACTTAAATTTTTTATATGCACGCTATGATGTACAAACAGTTAAAAAAGAATGTTAATATTGCACATGTATCTAATACATAAATTAAAGTGTCTCAATAAACAATCAGTGCGTATACATCAATTCCATTCCATTAAACGAAAGTCGTCAACTTCTAAGCATTATATTGCCAGGCTTAAAAAGAAAATCAAAATGATGCACATTTTGCTTCAAGAACTAAGGGTGTGTTTGGTATGACGAAATGAAGTAGTGACCGAATGGAATGAATATTGTAATGGAATAAATAAAGTAATGGAATGATGAATTACAACTATAATTATGTTTGGTTGTAATGATAGAATGTAATGCAATCAAAAATAAAAAGACTAAAATATCCTTTGATAATAATTTTTTTTTGTTTGGTGGATAGTTAATAAAAAGGCTTTTATGTAATTATGATTCTATTACAAGATGTAATGAAAAAAAACAAGAGACCCCTTAATGAATGAAAATGGTGATTTTTGATGTAATGAGTGATTCAATGTAATGAGTTATTGCATTCTATAATTGTAAACAATCATAATTTTTTCATTCCGTCGTAAGTATCTTTTCCATTCATACTTTCATTACGATGTACCAAACACTACGTAATATTATTTGATGATTACCTTGTATTATGATAACATACGTAATATAATGTTTATATTACACAAACAAAAATATTATCTTATATCATATTACCTCATATTATTATAACATATATAATATTTGTATCTTTTTATCTTATATTATCCTCTTATAGTGTAGTAAAAATACTAAAATACACCTATTGTAAATTTTATATGAAAAAATATTAGTACCATGGTATACATTTTTTATTTTTATTTTTTTAATCATGATTTACGACATTTTGACCGGCTAATCCACGATGTTTGAACCCACCACCACACCGACTAATCCATGGTATACGTCTGCTTGTTTATATCTTTTTGTTCGACTAATCCATGTTTGAACCCACCAAACACGAATGATCATATAGTCGAAAAGAACTTAAATGAAGAACTGTTATTTAGTATTTGCTTATCAAGTTAGTTAATGTTATACGAACTTTAATACATGAGTTTGTAAGTATTGCATTTAACCATTCTTTAGTTTAAGCTACATTAAACAATAAACAATGAAGTTATAACGACCTAGGAATTTTTATTGGGTGTTACACAAATATTTGTTTATTATTGTTAGTACTTAAGTTGCCTTGTATGAAATTTATTAGCAAAAATGAGGTTGCACATACAAAAAATTTAAGTTAGAAACAATTTACACTTTGTGATATAAAATCGGGTGTGGCTCGTGCCACACCCGGCTCTTACCATTTGTGGTTATACCTCATACACGAAAGCATCATTTTTTTCTTTTATCTTTTAAGCTTTAAGTTATCGTGGCTGGGTTTTTTGTATGTATTTTAACTTTTTAAGTTCTTAAGAATGTGCAAAAACTATATTTTAGGATTAATAATGGGCCTGGGCTTTTTCTGTTTAGTTTATGTAATAAAAGAAGTAAGCTTATCCGTAGTCCAAAGGTATATATTTTTGGGCAGGCATTTTGGGTTTCACATGCTGTGAGCAAGTTAAAGCCCAATACTCATTTTTAGATATGTAGTGAGATTTGAGTAAGTTTTTAAAGAAAAATGTTTATGAAGCCTAAAATTATTACTAACGAGGAAAGCTACAAGCCGCCGCGTTGCGGCGGGGCGGCGATTATTCGTTTTTATGCGTATATACAGCGTAGAGTAAACTAAAAATCTTCGAATCCACTACCAAGTGCAATGTTCCCAACAAATAGTAGCTCTGCAATATATTGCTGCATCAAACGAATGTTTCTTTGCAACAAAACGGATCCTAATACATTACCAAAATTGTGTAGCGTACTGATGCTACATATGTTTTTTGTATTACATATTATGCTAACCTGTACATAAAAGTCGTCCGTAGGTATCATTATTGCTTAGCCCTTTTTGGGGTCGTGTCTGGTTGTTGTGGCCTATTCTCCTTTAGTAGCAGTCTATGTACGGAAGTCTTCGTTTCTCGGGTCTGCATAACAGTTTCTGGTTATGTTTCGTAGTATTCTCTAGTAACTGAATCCGAAAGTTGTAAGATATCCTGTGTAGGAGTTGTGTACCTGTGCGCCTGTTATGTTGCTTGAACCTTCCAGTTCGGCTGCTGTCGTTTTGTATCACCAGGGGTTCGGGGGAGGGGGTAAGCAGTTGATCATACATGTGCATGTGTGTAACTTTAATTTCACTGTGCAAGAGGCTGCGGATTTTATGTTTTCCTAGTTAGGTAACAACTTACATGCAGAGTATGTAATCTGTTTCTGGAATGTTGGGATTCAAATAGTAGTAGGTAGCGGGGCTGCTTGAAAGCTGCAACCCTGTAGATCGTACATCACATTAAAAAATGTATTTTCTATCCGGTTTTTGTGTTTGTTTATACTCATGAAGTTACCTCCGTATGTGTTAACCCAACATGAACTAACATCCATTATCGTTGGTTTTGCGGCGTCTTCGTATGCGTCAGTGTTGAAGGTCCTAGCTTTTTCGTTCCATAGCGTGAATGTGACTGTATTGCCTCTGCATTTGGAAACAGAGTGGTATTTGTTTATTGTTATAAGTTACATATACCTAGGATGTGATAATAAGACTTACTCCAGGTCTCGGAGCATTATATCTCGCCACGCCATCTTCTCTCCGGTTGCGTTTCCAACATCGTGTACGTCTCCAACGTCCATGACACATCCGATATAATCTGTAAATGGAAAATGTCCAGTTAAAACGGAAAACGTGTATGTATCAGTAACATTAGCAACATGTACCTGTTAGTATCACGTCGTCATTGTCTGCACGTGTAGCCAGTTCATTGTACACAGCGAAGTTAAAATGGTGCGTCGGGAAGCTGGTTCCGGAAAACGACTGCGCATCAGTAAGGCTTCCTAGTATCAATGTAAGGCGATTGGGCAGTGTCTGCATCCATGTTTTCGTCTCCATTAACCCAAAACCGGTAATTGTGTATGTACCATTTATCTGGAGTATATTATCGAAATGGATTCTGTTAGGATTTTCTGCGATTGCTTGTATCGCCCCACCCTATAAGATGTTGTGTCAGTGCAACAAATGATTTTAAGTATGCACGTATACATTGTAATGTTTGGTGTACCGATGTCGTACATGTTGGTCTAGTAGTATCAAGCAAAGTATTGACCGCCTCGACCCTATGACGGGTGCGATTGTCCACTTACGGTAGACCTTTACGTGTATAGCTTTGCCAATGTCTGATGGTTTGATATCTGGAAATACATAACATAAATTAGTTATAATAACAACATAACATAAATTAGTGCAGTTGCATATGGCTGATCCGAACTGAAAATGAAAGCCTAACCGTAAAGCATAGGTTGCTGCTCTGGTGCTTGTTCATTTGATTGGTCTGACAAAAAACTACTCGAAGCGTCGGCATCCATAGTACAGGAACCTGTAAACGAAGACAACACATGATACATAGTAAACGCAAGTAACACGGAGCTATCATAAAGTGCAGTAACAGAGTATGTAAGAGTACCTTCAACCTCATATAGTCGTACGTCATTGACATTCCTTTTCCCTTTCCCGGTAACAGGCACGTCTAATAAACCATCCGGCACCATTGTGTGTCCTGTTTCAGGCTCACGTATCGATATACCGTTTGGGGGACGATCCGACATAGGCACAACATCGACCCCGGTGACGACCCTTTGAGAAATACTATCAGCATAGGCATCCAAGCCGTTGACAACCATGGAAGCCTGTTGAAAGCCTTCTAAAGTTGGACACCTAACAGAGTCTAGGTCCCTAGATGCACTAACAGAGACGTCGTCTTCCAACATAGGTTCCCCACGAGGTCTAGGTACAGCTCTACTCTTGGTTCTCATACTTAAAGAAACGATAAGCACGACATTAAAAGCAGCCAAAAACAATTTTAGTTCATTTAATATCAGTTCATAATATTGATTTTCTATATTTCTTGCATATTAGACAGTTCTTTAATTGGTCGATTGTAACTTGTTGAGTTCTTTTTAATGCCTTTTAGTTGCAATTTATGGTTTGTTTTAGTTGTAAGTATGTTAGTGCATCTTAGTAGTATCTGGTAGTTGACCTTTCTGTTCAAAATTTTCAATTTTTGACCCATTTACATTTTCTGCATCATCTAGTTTGAGTCCCAACTCACCGTTTTTATTTGTCTCTAGCTTTTATTTCTTGCTCAAAATCCAATATTTTAGCTTTTTAATAATCTATTTCAGCTTGTCTTTACATTTCAAAAGCCTTTTGCCCCTAGCTCTTTCATTTAGTCACATAAATTTTAGCTTGAAATCCCCTATATAGACTGTTTTTACATTTTTCAAATAGTCCAATCAGTTGCTTACCTGTCAGTATGTTCATGCCTTTTTCGTAGCTTAAATCACATCAAACATTCCCCAAATTAGTTTTAGGAGTAGCTAGCTAGCCTTAGTTGAGCTGTTTATGCTTATTTTAGGATCAGCTTATCTCCTAGTAGCTTAACTTAGTGCTCAAAATCCCCCCTCAGCCTGTTTGACCCCTTTTGCAGCCTTAGGTTTAGGATTGCTTATATATTCTTTTTTAGGTTTATCCAAGTGCTTGTATTTGCTTCTATTAGCTGATTAGGTTCCCCCTAGTAACCTTTTCCTTATTTCCCCTTAGATTAGCTTATTCGTAGCTTGTTCTAGCTTTTAAATCTCCTTTTTTGCCTATAATATAGATTAAAGCCTTAACTGTTTTGACTTTTACTCTTTTACTGCTTATTCATTAAGTGTCATAAAATATTTCAGTTAAAAAGTTGTTTATTTTTATGTTTTTAATAAGCTTGTATCTAAAAGAGTTTTTAGTATTAAAATGTTTCATAACTCATAAGTAACACCTAAGGTTCTGCCAAAAGAACAAAACAATACACATATTGAGACCTGTAAAGCATACACATTAGGATGGTAGAAGATGCTAACAAAGAAAGGAGCCGCATGTGTTAGTAATTGCTAATTGATAGATATTTGTTAGTTTTCATTAACTTGAACTTATTTTCTTTCATAATCTTATAAAAGTTAAAAATATTAGCATAATATAGTATACCTTGTGTCAGTAGTTTTTCGTAGTCAAATTTAGCTTATTAATCTCTATTATATCTTAATAAACAGTTATAAATATAAGGCTTAGCTCAGATTTGTATTTCCTTTGTAATTCTAAGATTTGCATACTTAAAGGAGTGTTTGGTAATTAGGTGAAAATTGAGATTTAGTAAGTTTCGTATAGTAACATCAGTTCTAGTAGCTCACAATAGGTTAATATAAACAAGTTTAGTCATAAAAAGTAGTATACATTTAGGCAAAAGTCCAAATTGGTTTAATCTTAGTTGTAGGTGCACCGTGGGTTGAATTAGGATCTCAAATCTTAAATATAGATAGAATAGAGTTGCACTTAGTCTAATTATCAAGCATAGATAAAACAAAAAAATAAGTTTCTTGAAATTTTTAATTTTTAATGGTATTCCTACGAAATAAATAGGGAAAGACCTAATCTTTCGAATCTTTATATACGATGTCACAGAGGTCCTAAAATCGAGAAAAACTATCCAAAAAAACAGCAGATACAAAACACGGGTTCGAGAATAACTACTGCAACCAACCTACGTTTGACCTACAAAGTTAAAATGCAAAATATCGAGTAGAAGGTCTTCAATTTATGATATACATAAGCAAAATAAAAAAGAATTGGTACCTTAGAATCAATAGGAGTTATAAATCTCAGTTGGTTCAAGAAACATGAAATTAGGGAGTTTTGTTTTGAGGGAGATAGATGATTTAAATTCAGTCGAAGATTACCATTCGAAGGGCTTCTCGTGTTCCAAGCGTACACTGATTTTGATGGGTAAAATTATTTTCTTAAAATTATTTTGATGTGTAAAGTCAGCAGGTCCTTAAGTATTCCACCAAGAAGATACGAATGAAGATTTATCGTTAATACCAAGCAACGGGAAAAAGGAAAAAAACTAACATTTTGGGCTGGACATGCGGATTGGGCCCAAAAGAAAGGTGACGTGAGCCTGCGTCATTCGACGCTACATTAGTACATATAGTAATTTTCGGCATAGACATATGTGTAAATTGTGTAATGTGTTATTGGTTTGAGAAGATATGGATCAATTTTTGCTGCAACCAACAAAATGTTTTAAAACATATTTAGGTATATGTTTAGACATATATTTTTGGTTTCCTAAACATTTTTTGATCGTAAATAAATTATTTTTAGATATAAATTAAAAAAAAAAAAATAAAAAAAAAAAAAAAAAAAAAAAACTTACTTTTGAATATTTTGTTGATATGACATTATAATTACATGAAACTACATTGTAAGCAAATATAATCTTTTTAGCCTAACTGTATGCAAAGATAAATCTTATTTAACATAGTAGACAAAGAAGTTTCTCAAGTTCCCAAAATAAGTGAGTTAATATTCTGGTTATTTGATTAGATCCAGTCTTTTACACAAATGTACATGATCTATTCAGTTTGTAAATTACTTCAGCTAAGAATTTTATTTACAACAACATATGTCATATCGTGTTCATCGGTACTCATGTGATACGAAGTATGAAATCGATCTACTACTTTCTCTTCATTTCTCATCGAACACAAAAAATTAAATAGTACTAGTACCCATCATAAATCTAGTAGAGAAAACATATGCCAACTAGCAAATTTCGAAAGCTAGCTCCCTGCAAAATATAATAACTTAAAGATATGGTGTAAAATAAAAGTTTGACCAAATGATTATACACGTACCGACGATATGATGACCCAAAAGACAATGTTTGTATTTATCTTCAGTGTGTATAGAAATAGTCAAAGTTTGTATTATTGGTGCCAGCTACAAAGTGCACTTGTACATCTTTGTCCTTTTTGTACGGTCAACAAAGACAAAAACATAATCATTCTACTTTTACAAATGTTTTTAGGGAAATTTGTCAAATACTTGTAATGTATATCAAGTCAAGTAATCAATCAGCTTAGAGTACAACTTGAAATTCTATTATGATGCAAATTGGTTAATCCGAGTAGGGTGGCATTCGACTATTCTCTACGCCTAACATCTTTTAATACACTTCTTATTATTTCAATTTTACCTTTAACAAACTGAGAATTTTTCGTTTCTGATGTTTTACAGGTATACGTATTATATTCAGCATTTTATATAAATCTGTAACTTGTCTGATGGGCAGTGGCGGAGGATATTGAGGGCAGGAAGAGATGTTGCCCCCCCCCCCCCCCCCCCCCCCCCCCCCCCAAACCAAANAAAAAAGGATTAAGCTTTTACTAGTTTAGAAAAATAATTGTCAATTGTTCCATTGTAATCACATGGCATGCATGTTTTATTCAAATAAAATAACATTTGTCTTTTACGACAACAATACTCAATCCGTTTGAGCATGATTTGAAAGAGGCGGAGTTTAGACAGATCATATTCTTACATTAAGGTAAACGGCAGACGATTTTTATGACAATATTATCATTCGTAAAACCAGTAAAACCAACAATAATGCATACATCGTATAGTCAAAACAAATGATGTTTGCTACATAGAATCTGTATTTTGATAAAAATCCAAATATCACAAACTACAAGCAAGAAGTTAACATGAAATACAACGAAAACATAATAAGTCGTGGTTTGAGCTACATTGGTGAGTAAAATTTATATATCAAACGGTTTTTCCACTCAAAATTCTTAAATTACAACCACAAATATAAATGCAAGTTTTTTATAATCCGCAACAACCTGCGGAAATTATTGTACTCATTAAGTACATATATATAAAAGTGCAATAAGTAGAAAATGGTACTGTACTAAAAATTGGCGTGTAAAATATGTGTATATAGTACTTATGTGTCATTGGCGGCAGGTCACCGAAATTGATGTCGATCACCACTAACCTAAAATTAACACTTTTCATGCATATATTAATTAGTAATAAAATCTTCCTAAATCTTTGACTAATTTATTCTCCTTTTAATTTGGGTCAGCCAGATTACTACAGCTCTAGTCAACACTATCTCAACAACCTATATAAGCATATTCTTCCAATTAAGTATTCAACAAACTTTACATAAAATATTCCATTAAGGTGCATTATGGTAGTCTTTGTTTATAACGAAGTAGATAAAGAGAATGTGCTATTGATGAGTTGGTTTTATGACCAAGTATTCAACAAATATTAAGGTGCATTATGATAGTCTTTGTTTATAATGAAGTAGATAAAGAGAATGTACTATTGATGAGTTGGTTTTTTGACAGCGTATGAGAATTTTAGCCCATCCAAACAGAAACTATAGTCGGTTGATGCTTGTTAAATATAAATTAAATCATTATTGGTTCAAAACTATGTTATTGGCCAAATGCTATTCTAGATGGATTAGGTTTTACTTAAATCATCATTGGTTTTTGTTCATTTTGCAAATTTAGTTTACAAATTGAAGTCATATTTTGTTTTTGCTTGTCTTGTATTGATGTTAAACGTTTAAGTTTATATGTAAATATAATTTGGAACACGTTATGCTTGCTTTTCAGAAAGATCTTATAAAAAACCCCACATAAAAGTTGTATATGACTCATGCACACGTTCGTTGCAAGGAAAAGGCCAGGTAAAACTATACTATCGAAAATATTCCAAAGGAATAAAAAATTTAGTCCAAATATCATTAGCCCAGCAAGGGTTTTATTATAATATATATGGTGTGTGAAGTCTTTGCATGTTTAACGTTCTCATTCTTTAATATAAGAAGTTAAGAACTACATGACTTATTTATATTTTATAAGACTAGAACAATACCCGCGCAATGCGGCGGCAGGTACCTATGACTATAGTTTGGTTATTCGGTTACACATTTAGTTTTCTTTATGCTTTATAAGTAGAGATATTAGAGATTGTTAAGGCAAATAATTTTAGTTTGAACAAACAACCGTTTCCTAACAAACTTCCTAACCAACTTGCTTCCTAAAAAATTAATTTTGAAATCTTTTCATAATAAGTAGGAAAAAGGTCTGAATTTTAAGCATTTCTAATTATAGAATAGTCTCAAATGCATTATATAGTAGTATAGATAGTTTTCTTATTATAATAAGTTGATGGTGCAGTGAAGTTGATAATTGTAGAAAGATAAAACTAAAGTAAATGTAACGATATTAACCAGTGTTTTGAAACCCGGGTCGACCCGGTCGGGTTAACCGGTTCGACTGGTTCCGGCAAAAAAAACGGGTAAAGAAAACCCGGGTTTCTAAAACCGGGTTAACTGATTAGACCCGTCTGGTTTTGAGTGACCCAGGTCAACCTGGTTTTCGAAACCCGGCCGGGTTTCATTGGTGGTTGAACCGGTTAACCCGGCGGTCGAACTGGTTGACACGGTAAAAAAATAAAAAAATAATAAATTAAAATCCGGGTTAACCCGGCGGTCGAACCGATCAAACCGGTTGACCGGTGCCCGGTGACTCGACCGAGTCGATTTTGAACCCGGTTTTCAAAAGATTGATATTAACTGCAATTTTGAGGTCCCCCTATTATACCCTATCTAATTTATGTTTTTAACAAGAAGGCGCACTTGTTATGTGTAGATGGAGATTTTGGTTCCTCAAATATACTGTATTTCGTTTGATTTGACAGCACTACATGCATAACTCACATACAATGGATTGCCACGTGGTCTAGGTCACTTGAGTAAACAACTGTCACATAATAGTTTTTCAGCATTATGGAAATTCGATCTAATTTATTAGTACTGTATGTGACGAATTTGAACTATATATAAGTCTATAAAGCGAGTTAAATATACAAAGTTAAATTTTAGATGAGCCATGGCCAACCCAAATTACTACGTAGCTCTGTCCTTGAAAGACACATGCAGATGCAATAATGAAGCAAAAGACAATGGGAACATTTTTTTTCCCTCTGAGACTCCATTTATTCGTGAAAAGTGTAATTAGATTTTTAGATTTTAGTTAATAAAGCTTCGGCTACACTCCTTGACTTGTGTCACTAAAATCCAAGTACAAATATATAAAAGTGCAATAAGTAGAAAATGGTACAAAAAATTGGCGTGTAAAATAGGCGTGTAAAATAGGCGTATACTGCGAGTGTCTCACTGGCGGCAGGTCACCGAAATTGATGTCGATCACCACCCGACCACAGTTAACAATTTTCATGCATATAATATTAATTAGTAGTAATAAAATCTTCCGAAATCTTTGTCTCTTTTATTTAAAGGTTTTGTTAACCTTTGTCCAATTAGTGCCACGGATTAATATATTTATAAAACAATATTTTAATTCACATATAAGTGGAATCATATTTAAATACAGTAATTTGCTAATTCATTTAATTTGTATTTAATGCATTTTATGTGTATTTAGTACATTTTTATGGTTAATTAAGAAAGTTTATGTTTATTAACTACAATTTAACCTCTAATCAGTGAGCACTTGTTAACAAAATTCTTTATAATTAACATTTTTCCTGCATATATTAATGGGATTTGTTGTACAATGCCCATTACGTAATCATTAAGCCAATGTTTACGTAATAGTTAAGCTAATGTTTAAGATAATTATAAAAGAAACTTGGACTTTATTAAATAAAAAAATCATATATTTTACATAATTTGTATATTTATTTATTATGCATTAAATGTATAAATACTTTAAATATGTAAAAAAGTTTAGTAAATTAAATGCATTTAACGGTTGCTCAGTGATATTTTATAGCAAATGTTTAAATTAAGGGATACACTAACCGGACGGGGGTGACCCCACATGTCCCCTTGTCTTTTTCCCTTGTCCCCCACTTTCTTCCAGTACAACACAGTTTCTTCTCAGTTTCTGTTCCGTATTTCTGACAGTTTTAAGCGTTTGCCTTATTAAACTTTATATTTTCTGTTCCGCACTTTCAGGTTTANAGGGAGGGGCGGTTCGGCTAAAATTTTTGAGACCGTCCGGATAACTCACCCCTAAATTAATTAATAGTAAAGTCTTCCTAAATCTTTGACTATTTTATTCTCCTTTTTAGCTGGGTCAACAGATTACTACAACTCTAGTCAACACTATCTCAACAACTTGTATGTTTAAAGTTACATATAAACACATAGTTCCAATTAAGTATTCAACAAACTATACATCAAATATTCCATTAAGGTGCATTGTGAAAGTCTTTGTTTATCACGAAGTAGATAAAGAGAATGTACTATTGAAGGGTTGGTTTTATGACATTGTATGAGAACTTTAGCTCATCATAAAGGTTTATACATATAGATCAAGTTTGATAAGACATAAACCATAGTTGGTCGATGCCTGTTAAAAACACATTAAATCATCATTGTTTCAAAACAATGTTATCGGCAAAATCCCATTCCAGATGGGTTAGGTTTACTTAAATCACCATTAGTTTTAATTTGTTCATTTTGCAAATTTAGTTTACAAATTGAAGTCACATTTTGTTTTTGCTTGTCTTGTATTGACGTTAAACGTTTAAGTTTATACGTAGGTAAATATAAATTGGAACACATTATGCTTGCTTTTCAAAAAGATCTTATAAAAAACCCCACGTAAAAGTTGTAGTATATATGATTCATGCATGCGTCCGTTGCAAGTACAAGGGTAAAACTATCTAGCTGTTTTTTTTTTGGAGGCTTTTGGCGAAAATCTGTAACAGAGGTTTCTAAACCTAAGGCTGCATGCAGTAGAGGAGACGATCGATTATCGACCTAAAAAACGATCGATCTTCCTTATTGTGCCACAAAACTCGTTGTCGGTCGTCGATCATGTATTTGGAGTAAATAGTCGCAGAGACGACCGACTGTCGTCCCATTTGTGTGTTATTTAATTAAAAAATAATACTTGTGAGGTATGTTTTTTGAAGTATAGGGTGTCTTAGTGTGTCAAAAAATCGCTTGTTGGTCGTCGGAAAGAAAAAGCTGATGTAGCAAATAAAATGAGTGTTAATTCCTTCCCTTACTATGTCCAGCATAATATCTTATAAAGTGACACTGTTTTATAAAATATAATGTAAACTAGCTATTCAAATATTAACGGGATCAATTTGAGATACTTTCTCACCCAATTTGTTTTTTTCTTTGAAAAATTATGTGTACACATGTATATAAAATTATTAACAGGACCAACTTTTGGGTTTCTGAAATTTATAAGCTTTTGGCGGTCGCCCATCTCGCATACCCATGAAGACGGATATGATGAAATAACTCATTTTGTTCAATATCTTGATTATGAATTAAGAGGCACTTTATTTTGCATACTCTATTTTTGGT
Source organism: Artemisia annua (assembly GCA_014162995.1). Taxonomy (NCBI): domain Eukaryota; kingdom Viridiplantae; phylum Streptophyta; class Magnoliopsida; order Asterales; family Asteraceae; genus Artemisia; species Artemisia annua. Next base: position 13,735 of record LBNU01018733.1, read on the forward strand.
GCATACCAAGGGACAAATCCCCACCATCCATCTAGTTTGATCTAATGGTGGGGATTAACCTAAGATTAAATGAAGAAACCTAAGTCCATGTTTTTTCCTCCTTTTTGTTTGTCTTTTTCATTTTTTATTTTTTCCTTTTTTCTTTTGTTTTTTTCACGCTAATTTTTTT
>LBNU01018734.1:18041-34214 GCA_014162995.1 Artemisia annua
AAAAAAAAAACAAGTCGCCCAAGAAATGTGAGTCTCAGTCGCCCAAAAAGTACATATGATAAGATGTACCATAAAGGTACATGGTGGGGACATCACTAGGGACACATGTCACATAAATAAACATTCCGCTCAAGTTTTTTGGGCAACCTCCGCCTCTGGGGCATTTGAAGAAAAAAATTTTTTTTTGAGCACTAGAGGTAAGTACTTATGTACTTGTGGGGCATTTAAAGGATTTTCCCTTTTCTAAATGCTTTTTAGATAGCAACATGCATCACCGTCTTTAAAATTTTATACGTTATCTCTTGACCAAGCAATATAAGAGTAACGTTAAGAATGGTTATCACTTATCATTAAAAAATCTAAAGAAAATATACGTGAAGGCCACCATATTTTTTTAGTATTCTAAGTATGGCTCACCCGTTTATTGAAATTAACTTTTAAGTCGCTCAACTATTTTTTGTTTTCGTTAACTCCTGCTAAATTTATGTTTGAAAATTGTAATGAATAAATAAGGAACTAACGTCTTACTTATAAAAGCAAGACGAATGACAAGTTTAGCGTAAAGTATCGATTATACCCTTGTGTTAAGTGTGATTATATATTATCAACAGTAATTTAGAAGGATAAAAATAAAATTTTGCCACTAGTTTTTAATAGGTTTAAATGAAATCGTTTATATCATGGATAAGCCATTAAAATTTTCGGCTAATAACATTAACCAATGGAAGCTTTTAATCATAAACAATTTAAAAAGAGTTCAATAACGGATCTTTCATGTAAATATGTTATTAATCATAATCAACCAAAATATACTACATATATTTTGAAACATGCATTAAACAATTCATCATAATTACTTTAGGCAAATATTCATAATTAACAACAACAATAATAATAAATAACAAAACATAAACAAGAATCCTTACATTGCATTTGAAAACCTAATGATCAATCCTTCAACAACACCTACTTGTTGAATCAAGTGTTTCAACCTATATGAAATAATCCACACTATCTCTTCAAGCGAGATCTATGGTTGCTAGTGATCTGATATAATGAATGATACAATGATCAAAACCAAGAAATCAAAGGGTTTTACCCTCTTTGATTTTTGGCCAAATGGTACCAAAAGAGAGGGAGGAAAATTTTTAAGGTTTTATTTCTTTCCTATCTCGAGTTAGGAATGAATAAACCAAGGCCTTAAATAAGGAACTGGTTGAATCATCTCCTAAAATAGCTCAACCGGCTAAGAGCCGCGAGTTTCCCATTTAGGCTTTCTAGCTTTCTCAGGTTCTTGGGCGGAGTCATGTCTAGTATAGTCTGAATCTTCTTGGGGTTTGCCCTGATTCCCGTGACATCGATTATATAACCCAAGAGCTGATCGACCATTTTCTACTCCAAACGTACATTTAGCTGGGTTTAGCTTCATGTTGATGCGTCTAAGATTTTAGAAGGTTTCGATGATGTCACGCAATAGGGCACATCTGTCTTACTTTTGATAACCATGTCGTCGACATATGCCTCGAGGTTAACGCCCATCTGAGATTTTAATTCTCTATCTACCAATGCATGGTCGGTAGCACCTGCGTTTTTTAGACTAAATGGCATATGGTGTAGTAAAAGAGACCCTGATTTGTGTAGAATGCGGTTTTGTCTCCGTCAGATTCTTTCATTAGAATCTGGTGATATCCCTTGTATGCGTAAAGAAAGCACTTGCATTTGAAATCAGAAAGGATTTCACTTTTCCGTCGAAGGGAGGTAGAGGGTAGTTGTCTTTTGGACATGCCTTATTTAGGCTGGTAAAGTTGACACACATACGCCACATAACTTTAACTTTTTTTGACCGTAACTGGGTTTGAGACCCAGGTTTGATATTAGACCAGCCATAGGATGCCTGCCTGGATTAGGTCTATGACTTGCGAATCCATAGCTTAAGACCGTTCTAGAGAAAGACTGCATCTTTCTGTCTAATAGCTGGTGCGTATTGGGTTAGGCCTAGGTTGTGTTCGACTAATTACATGGGAATACTAGTCATGTCTGATGGTTTCTAGGCGAATACGTCCAAGTTGTTTTCCAACAGTTGTACCAGTTGGTTCTGAACCTGAGGTGAGAGGTTGACTCCGATTGTGATGGGTTGATCTGGGTATTCGGGATGTATGTTGACTTTCACCGATTTGGGATTGTCTCCCGGAATAGGCTCCCACGCGATCTCCCTTATATTGTTCTCCTCTACCGTAGCCATTAGGCTTGCGTCCTTGCCACGGTAGTCACTTTTCACTATAGCGACCCTTACTCTTGTTAGAATTCTACCAAAGACCTGATGGTTGAAACTTCCATGCTAAGCTTTTGAAGTGTTGTTATTCCGAGTATGAAGTTATACTTGGATGTGGATTTGACAATGTGGAATTGTAACATGATTGTTCTCGACAGCGGTTGTGTTCCTACTATGAGTTCTAGGGTGACTATACCTTTAGGATATGATATCTCTCCTGAGAAGCCAATTAGTGGTGTCATTGATGGTTTGAGGCTTGGCCTGATGTGTTCTGGGAGTTTGTTGAAGCAGTGTTCGTACATTATATCGACTGAACTCCCTCCATCCATGTATATTCTACAAACCCTAAATAAGGTTATCGTTTATGTGATGACAACGGGGTCGGATGAGGGTATAAATGTATCCCATGGAATGCTTTGCGATGGGGTATGTTGCAAGTTCTCCATGAACTCATTGCCTCCTTTTGTTCCTGAGTGCTATAATTGGATCATGTTCACACTCCCTATCTGTTCCCTGAGGAATTCTTGTTCCATTTGGTTACTGTTATCTACCCTGGATTGCGTATCAGGGTGGGCAAGTTTGTTTGACCGAATAGTAGGGTTGTCCTTGAGAGTTTTTGTTTTAGGATTTCCAGGCTTTGGTAGACTGCGTAAATGCTTTATCATACCCTCTATGAGTGGCCTAGCGTAAGATTTTACTATGTACGTGTTTGGGATTTGTTCTAAGTATAGGATAAGGTGTCTGTTATTTCCAGGGGAAAGGCTATAAGGAAATGTCATGGTGTCATTCTTAATGCTATACACAGGGTGGTTCCTTGGTAATGTCTTGGACTGATTGCTATATGTAAATTAATGCGTAAAAGGATAAGTAGGTTGGTATTTGTTTCCTTGAGTTTCTCCCGATAAGTGGCGTAGTGTGGCTCGATTTGAATGTTTGGCAGTCCCTTTCCCTGACACCCTCTAGCACCCTCTATTTGCTCCCTGAACATTAAATGGTTGAGACATTCGTGTTGTATGAATGGTTTGAGAGTATGGCGTTTCACACAGGACCATGTGGGTTTCTTTAGAGGAAGTGACGTGTATAGGTTGGTAAGGTTAACTGCTGCATGCATCTCTCTCAAAGGTTTCTTTGTGTGGTTTCTAGATGACTAGTGAGTCTTTTTTCGGGCATTTGTTGACTCTTCTCTATGTAAGGAGAGTTATGCACTCGGATAGGTTGTGGTGGTTAGTTATGTCCGAAATTTATGGGGTTTGTTCGCCAGACATGTTTGGTTAAGAAACTTATGAACAAAGGAAAAAATTTCTGGATTTTTTAGTGAGAAATGAGTAAAAATAGGTGAAAATTTTCATGAAATTTGCAGCTATTTCGTATCATGTCCCCACGGATGGCCATGTTTATGTATGGTATGTAAATCAGTTTAGAGATGGGATGAGAATGATTTTGTTATTTGGTTTCCCGTGTTGAATGGTAAGGACCCGATGAGATTGATGAAGATCAAGAAGCTTGGGTAACACTTAAACAAAGACCATATTTGCCCAAGTGTGTGAAAACTTGTGATGTTGTGTGTGTTGCTCTCCTTTTATAGAGAGGCTTGTAGGGTTTAGAAATAAACCCTTTGGGGATGATCAACGGCTGCTAGGGAGCCAAGTGTTGATCATCCGAGAGCAGACAAGGAGGACAAGTGTTGTTCGCTCCTTGGCTCGTACAAAATGGTGCTTGTCGTGCGCCCTCACTGTATAGTGTCGGATGATACATCTTAATCATTAGTGACAGTTGGGGAGCAGTAGTACTTGCGTGTTCAGTCTGGCCTGATGGGTTTTACTAGGCCCTGCGTGGCCTGGGATTTAAGTCGGGCCTCTGCCAAGTGTTTGTTGATTGGCCTTGGTGATGGGCTTGATTCGAGCATGTAATTAGTGGGCTTAGCCGGCTAATATTGATACGCTATCAGAAACGTATATAAAAATGTATATAAAAATGTACATAAAAACATATATAAAATTGTATATAAAAATATACATAAAAACGTAAATAAAAACGTATATAAAACATAGATAAAAACGTAAATAAAAATGTATTTAAAAACGTCGATAAAAACGTAAATAAAATCGTATACAAAAACGTAGATAAAAAAAAAGTAGATAAAAACGTGTATAAGAACGTAGATAAAAACGTATATAAAAACGTAGATAAAAATGTTTATAAAATTGTAGATAAAAACGCATACAAAAACGTAACAGGTCAAAACCATAAGGAGTGGATAAATAATAATAATAATAATAATAATAATAATAATAATAATAATAATAATAATAATAATAATAATAATAATAATAATAATAATAATAATAATAATAAGTCTAGGATGGTGGATGAAATTTTTGCCAAACTACAAGGATCGTATATGTAATTTACCCTAAAGACGTGGATGCAATCTTCGCAAAACCACAGGGACCATTTATGTAATTTGAAGGATAAAATGGTCATCACTATCCCAAGAAGACCCAATTAGAAAGATTAGTGTTTAGATAAAAAAAAAAAAAAAAAAAAAAAAAAAAAAAAAAAAAAAAAAAAAAAAAAAAAAAAAAAAAAAAAAAAAAAAAAAAAGTTGATACATATAAAAAAACGGGTGACAAGTATGATACATTTATAGGTCATTATCCCTACTTTAAAACTTACAACTTTTAACATATTAAACTAATCAACTATAGATTTTTAATACTTTAAAGTATGAAATTAATATAAAATATCATAATAAAACATCTTGCCACGCAGCGCGAGGTCTCGGCTATTATTTTTTAAATGAAATTAAACCAAGCTTGTTATATACGATAACCCATAAAACACACAATACTCGCACTTAATTTGTGGTTTCATCAAAAAGTTTAGTGCATCATTAATAAAGCTAGATAAAGGTTGATTAATATAACCACTCTATATGGGTGTAGATTATTCGACAATAATTGATACACCAATTTAATTCTTAAAAAATATTATCACCAACTAACAAAACATCGGAACGAAACATATTCTAAATAAAGAAAGCTTTACTATGAATTTAAAATCACAGCCTTTTTACTGCTCCATCCGTCTCAATTTGTTAGTCCATGTGTTTATTTTTTGTTGTCCTAAAATAATTGTTCACTTTGCTATTTAATCAATCAAAAAAATCTTAAGTGAGTAAAGATGATATTTGATTGGTAGTTTGCGTAATTAGTCAGAATTTCTTAAACTGCATTCAAGTTGAAAATTGACTAATAAATTGAGACGGGGGAGTACGTTTTTGCTTCAAAAATAGTAACTCCACTCCTCAAAAGTTATGTCAACACTTTTTGAAATTCTCTGTTAGTGGCAGTTGATTAACATATTAAAAAATAGGTGATTGCCCGTGCATGACGGCAGAAATTTAAAGTGACAAATAATTATTAGTGTGAAACTGTGGTTAAATGTTTTGTATATGAAATAGATAAATATTGTTTGTTTGGTAAACTTTCAACTTATAATGAGTCATAGAAAAAAAAAAAAAAAAAAAATAGTATATGGATGTAAAGTATAACATGAGAAGGAATTGGAAATAAAAGTAGATTAGTAATTTCAAAGTTTTCACTTGAGAGTTTTTAGGTAAGTGTCAGTTTTTAAAAATAAATGTGTTTTCTCTAGTTGTTAAACAAGTACCTCACGTATGTTCTGATATGATACCTAAAAAGTTACCAAAATGCAATTATATATATATTTTGAACAAAAAAATGCAATTATATTGAAGACATGCAATAAAGTACATATAAAATACTAATGGAGTGTCACAAAGGGCGGTTTGGGGACAAGTGTGACGAACGAGTCTGCAATTCTAACGTAGGATGGACAGAAGTATTCATAGCAGTAACTTGTACAAATGAATCAAATTAATGTAATCACACAACGTAGGTATTTATCGGAATTTCATTTTCGTATCAGGGTCTGATGACTCGTGCACAGTCTCCTGCGTCACATATAACAACGGCTGATTCTGGATTAAGATGGCTAGCCAGATCAGGTTGAAGTTTCAAGTATTCGTTTTTGACAAATGAAGCAGCTTCATGTGCATAATCGGCATTCACAAATGCTACACAGCAACCTCTGAATCCAGCACCACTAAATCGTGCTCCATAGACACCAGGTGCTTTTAAAAGTATCTCGTATAGTTGGATTAGTGGTTCACAACCTGAAAATGAAATCTCAACAAGTGTTATAAACAGACCAAGTATGCAAATGAGAAAATTGAGAGTCTTGCTACATTTATGAGCTTAATTCTGTGGTTAGAGGTAGCGAAATGGGCTGGTAGGGTAATGGATTACGGTCTAAACGGACATGTTTTGAAAACGGGTTAAATGGGTCAGGTTGGCTCAGTTTGGCCCGTACTTTTTCATTTAATATTTGACTTTTATAAACAATCAGGACACTAAATGCAATATTAGAAAAAACTATATCATGTAATTATTATTTTTTTTGGACTAATAAATTGACCCGTACTTTTTGTTGTGAAGTTGAAAACGGGTTAAACTGCGTGCAAGTTGAAAATGGACTAATAAATTGACCCGTACTTTTTGTTGTGATCCATGATTTCTGTCAAGTATATTGACCCATAAGAAAAAGTTTATCATGAGCATGTGGTTAAAACGAACATTTCCCGGATGATATGGTAATATTCTTGTTGGGAGGATTTCTAAACTAGCAAACCCATCAGGACTAGATATTGACCTATACGGATAATTTAGACTAACCAAAACTAACTAAGAAGCTAAACTACTTACCCATTCTAACTACTGATGTAAGTAATTTTATCAGAACAAATAAATAAATAAATAAATAAATTGCAGGGAAGACGTACCACATTCATAGTTGTGAATTGAACTAAGACCAGAGGCTGAGATAAGCTTCCCAAACTCTTCAAACTTGCCACTACCCCATGCTTCTAGTCCTAAAAACAAACCAAATTGCTTAATGAACTTGGAAAATAAACATATACATGACTAGTGAAAAAAAGGTATATATCAAATAGATGTTTGAGTAGGAATGTAAATAGAGAAATGAAGCTATAACCCCAAAAAACTAGATTTCATGAAAAACCTTTAATAACCCGCATATTTTCAGAAAAGTAGTGTTCTGCTCTTCTAGCTAGCTCCGGTTCTAATTTGGACTGCACAGCACAATACCGTAATGAATAATAATTCATCTGCATGCATAACTCAAATAAGTCTGATCTTTTTATGATGTTAAAATAAAACCTTATGAGCCTCATATTCTTGTTGGTCAACTGTAATAAAATTCCACAAGAAATCAGTATGTAAGTATTAGGGAAAACAGAAAAAGTAAATAAATGGACAATAGTAAATTCCATATTTCTGACCGTTAGACAAGATAGGCTCAAGTTCTTTCCCTGAGGCCCTGTAGAAAGTAAAAAAAATATATATATAATTTAATTAAATAACTCTCATGAACATATTATTTTAGATTAATTATTCTTAATATTTTTGAATTATATAAGATTCACAATATACATATAATTTCTCACAATATACATATAATTTCTCATATAATTTCTCATTTGGTACTATCAAAACTAAATCCATGCAGAAAGAGTGGAATACAAATAAAGAAATTCAAGCATATTTATTATGAATGAAATCATACTTTAGAAGGACATTTGCTGCCTCTCGACACTCTGTAACTCTCCTATTATAACCAGGGTTAGTTGTCAACGCCTGCTTCAGACCCGAAAATGCTAATAGAATCTTATAAGATGTTTTAGCTTCGGTCTTTTTCTCCATTTCAAGCTTAGGTGGGTGTATAAGCTTGTGTTTTTTGGTCTAAAAAGATTCAATCAAGATTAAAAGAAAAAATGAGTAATCACATAAATTTCGTATATTATGGACATAACACAATATTATAGTTAAAAAAGAGCTAACTGCAAACAGAGATAACCATTTTGGTCTCTTTGCGTAACCAACTTATTTCAGGCCACCTTTAAGTTTAGAAAAGTTGCTTTATTGTATTTACCTAAGATAACCGGCTTTCACTAGCGCCACGTCGAAAAAGAAAGTCAACAAGGCCAAAGGTTACCGAGAAGTCATCTGCCACACATCATTATGACTCGTTACAGAATCAAATTACCTTAAACGAAAAGCTTAATAGTTGGTTTTGAATAGAAATTTTTGAAACTTTGACTGCTTTTTCTGGCCTAAAATAACTTAGTTACACTCGACGCAATCAGCCCTCAATAAAATCTAGCTGCCTTCAGTAAAGAGTATTGTATCACAAACATATGAGATAATGAGCTTAACTCTACTATTGTAATTCAAAACTTATTTAAGAAGTCGATGAAGTTAGAGAGTTGTGAAAAAAAAAAATGGTTATAGTAATACCTTGCAATCCATACAAGTTAAACAACCGTAGCTTGAAAGTAATATAGCTGACTGATCCAATATCCCATTTTTCAGACCTAAATATTCATTCTCAATTAGCCTACAAGTAAAATAGTAGGATTTAGAGAAACCTTATATTCAAATAGACTAGATTGAATACAAAGTGTTGCTGGCTAAAACAAAATAAGATGAAAACCGAAGCAACTGTATATATAATAATACAGTAAAACAAGAACATTTAAACTTAGGAAAACAGTTTTTAGGGTATTAAAACTTCATTAATTTGAAAAACTATTTAATGAAGTAAAAAAAAAGGACCCTCAAAAGTTATTTTTTAAAAACCATGGTTTCCGACTTTTTGGCCGACTAATCCACCGGGGCCTAAACCCTTCCCTTCAGGGAGGTTGGCGTGGCCACTTCTGGGTTGCTTGCACCAAGCACGATTCGAACTGGCGACATCTCACATTTTAGTGATGTTAAAGTTTTTACCAACTTGGCCACCATTGAGTGGTTAATAACCTTCAAAAGTTTGCCATTAAAAGAGAGAAACATACCGGTCATACTCAATATTTTCTGTAGGAGACATGGTGAGATTATTGGCACTTTCAAGGGCTAAGAGGTAAGCAATTCCGACCTGTTAAAACATGAAAAATGAAAACTTAGCAGCTATAAATTCAAAGTAGACAACACATACTGTGCATGTGAACTCACACGCCTGGTACGCATGGTCAGTTTCATTTACTAGTAGCAAATAAAATGATTTAAATACCCCAGTTTAGGTATGTTAATAGAAATAAGACGAAGAATGGAAACTTACAGCAGCAGAGGAGCTTAGACCTGAGCTATCAAGACCTTCTGTGCCACAAATGAATCCAGTGATCCCCTGCAAAACATTGAATCAAGAACTTTAAAAGCTGGTCTTTGCCAAATACATGATGTTGACTTTAGTATGCTAAACATAAGAAAAATAAAGTTCGGCTTAAACCATATTTCTAATTAGAGACCCAATTTTCAGCCAAGGTTTGCGGTAGCTTCAACACAATTACTTATAAATGGGTCATTTTGGGTTGTGTGTTTATATCAAATGGGTCAAATAAGTAAAACTATTCTTTAAAAAAAAAAAAAAAAAAAAAAAAAAAAAAAAAAAAACAACAACAACAACAACAACTAGCCAATAGGGAAACGGGTCAAATGGATTAAACAAGGTGAAATTTTCCCCAAACTCCTTTTTCCTAATGCACATGACCTGTTTTATTCAAGATTTAGATTGTGATATTTGGAATATTGACCTTGCAAGCATAATTACTACATTGTATTTTTGTTACACAAAAAAATGAACAAAATTGTGTTTGTCAGCCAACCCAACCTGACCTGTTCTCATCAGTACTAAGAATTAAGAATGACCCATTTCAGCCCGGACCTGTTTGACCAGTTACTCGGTATTCATTTTAACCTATATTGAATCAAGAAAATCTTCAACCTGTTTAATTTGGTTTCCTCCACGTTGTAGTGCATACAATGCTCCTTTGGCATAACTTCCCCACTTACATTCCTCTGTATCAGATGGATAGTTTTCTTGCATATGCTTTGGAAGCTGTATTTGGTCAACTCTGTGGTCAAATTTCGCGACTTAGATACAAACAGACAATTTTCACCATCATTCTTTACATTAAACACAGAAGAAAACACAAATAAGAACGCATCGAATCTATATAGCTTTAAGGAGTGTTTGGATTTGGGTATTTGAGTGATAATGACTTTACTGGCATTTCAAGTCGTAATAGACAATTTTAGAGTGAGTGTGACACCTGCTGCAGAAAGACTGATTCTTTATTGGTACCATACTATTAATCTAATTTCAGAGACTTAATTTACATTTCACAAACCGTCTACCCTTTTTTTCACAAAACTATCCTTTTTGGTCATTTGATCTTAACTATTACAACTTTGTACGGCAGATTCACATCCAAAAACTATTATCTCCCGCCGGTTTTGATTACAACTAATTATCTAATTCTGATTACTGTTAAATAATCACTTCAAAATGTACACTCAAGCTAGAACAATAAAGAAAGTATCATAAACTTGGTTTTAAAATTGATATTGAAATAGATATGAATACAAGAAAAGCTATTTACCTGAAACGAACTTCGCCACTAAATTGTCCAGACCTTAGTAGAACCTTTGTATATAGATCCGTTTAACATGAAGAGCACAAACGGCTATTAAATAAAATAAATATTAACAGAAACAATGCTAACACCAACTTATTCATACATCCCACCCTATATTTTACAAGTCATTCATTATAATACCATACCTGAGAATCACCAGAAGGCACGAATCCAAGTATTATACCCTTATTAATTGTCATTGCGGAAACTGTTCCACCCTGGAATTGAAATACAAAATTATTAGCATCTCAGCAAAGCGAATGGACAATGTAAATAATCTACAAACACAAAGCTAGAGGTAGCCAGATGGGCAAACGGGTTGGTAACGGGTCAAAATAGGTTGTGTGCATTGAAAATATAAAATGGGTCATATTTGCCACCTATACTCACAACATTCAAGAAACACGAGAAAAGTGATTTAGCAACCTGATGATCAATATGAGCACCCAATGGACAGATCCTGTATGGTGAAACAACAATTTTGACCACATTTACATCCACCCGAGCCATTTCAGCAACAGTGTTCCTGATTCCATCCAACTGCAAATACATCAAGCACAGAATACGCGACAAAATCAGTATCAACTAAAAATCTTGGAAACAGTCAGTTTCACTTCCAACGTTTAAGGGGGTGTTTGGATATGTGTTTTCAAGGTGATTATTGTGAGTAGTTAGGTAATTCTACAGTTATCTCAATATAACTATTTACCCGAAATAATACTAAAAGCAAACCATAGCTAGTTTTTAGCCAACATTCAAAATATATCAAATTGGGGTGTGTTTGAAATTGCTTATTAAAAAAATGCCTATCTCATTCCATTCTGAAATAAGCAACTCCAAACTGCTTATTCAAAATACCCAATTAATCCACATACTCTAAATCCTATGCATTAAATGTGCTAGCTACAATAAAGTCAATATTGACTTAAAGTAACATTAAAGAGTGACCAACATTACTGAATTAAATGACATTAATAATAATAATAATAAAAATAACAAATCATTAAAGTAATGTAATGTAAATCTTGATCATAGGAACTTACCTCTGAATCAGAAGGCCAAGAAGACAAGGCACCCATATTGGAAAACCCAAAAAAAGAAAATGTGTTTTTTAATGTTGTTGGGTGGATCTGGTTCTTAATGTTGATTTATGGAGTAAAAATGAAGTTTTATGAGTTGATTGATTGGTGGGTTGGTGAAATAAGCGCCAAATTGTAATTATTATGACTGTCTGCTGACACTGATGATGAGTTTATGAATCTGGTTGGATATGCTCACTATACGTGGCAATTATGTACGTGTAAATCCAATGCTTAAAGTGCAAGGCATCGATGGGGATAGACTAGTAATGGCAACCCGACACATCACCATGATATTCTGCCACATCAGCGTCATATCATATTTTTTTTTTAAGATCAAACGCATAACCTTAAGCCCGTAGTAAGACGACCGCAGTCACAACCAAAAACATAACTCACAAAAAATAATTAAAAAAACACACACACACACAACCCAAATGCAAAGATCAGTCGCCTAGCCGATCGAACCACACAAAAACAAAGGAGGTCGCGTCTGGTTGGTCTTCTCATCATTGGGGGACGCGTGCGCAATGAGTAGACCGACCAAGGGTTTGGTCGTCCATTACGAGGTCACATTAGCTTTTCGACTATAAATTGTTTATAACATAAAATTAGAAAACAAACACTTTCTTGAATAATTTCTGGACCCGCAAATTTTATTTATTATACATTCAAAGTAAAAAAAAAATAAAATAAAAATAAATACAAAAAAAGGCATACCGGGCCATTGATGCCTTAGCGCAAGGCCTATAACGCCAAGTGATGGACTCGTGATGGCGCGCCACAAATGTGTTATAGGGATATGGAGCCCCTATAATGCCTTCCACGCCGAGCTCTCTTATGCCATAGGCCTACTACATTATAATACGAGTACAAGGAGTACATGTAGTAATTTAGGTCCCGAGTTGAGATCATTTGGCTAAGCAATGTGATCATTTGTGTTAGCCACAACTCGTTTATATATAATTCAAACAAGACCTAGGATCACGTTAATTAAAATAAGTTGGCATGTAAATGAGTTGACGGGTTGATCCATTTAACATATTATAAATTTGAGTTGTTTTTATTTACAAACTTAGTTGGTTGTCGGGTCGACCCGTTTATACCATCCTAACCTAAAGACCCGAAACTTGTATTAACCCAAACTTAACCTGTCTATTCATTTAGCATGGTTCGTATTGTGTCAGTATTTGCTATCCGTAGGCTTTTTCGTATAAGTAATTAGCAATTTAAGGATTTAGATCATACCGATTGCACCATTGAAACCCTTGCAATGTTCTGATCAAATTCCAAAGAAAAATTATTCTGGTAAATGATGTCGTGTTGTCGACCAACAAGGCAATTACCTTCAACGTTTCTTTTGCTATTGAGTTTGTTGCTACAATTTAAAGATATGCTTCCGTTTGCTGTCAGGTGTCTTCATCAATAAAATTAGTTATAATTTATTGTTTTAAGTTTCCTGCTCCAGTCTGAGCTTTCACGATTTCGCATTCGAATGGCGGGAAAATATTAGAAAATAGATTTTTATTAGCGGCTCGGACCAATTGTGTACGGGTCGATACCCATTAAGGTTTAATAATAGTCACTCAATAATAAATAGCACCCTACGGGATTTTTATCATTCAACATATCAAATAAACAAATATTAGATTTTCAGCATTGAACCAAAACACTTTCTGATAGAACTATAAGTTCAAAATTGGATGGTTATGTACCTCATGCACTTGTGAGACTGCCGCAGCGATGCATCGACCATGTGTCGATCACCGGTTTTTACGCTTCGAACGCCATTACACCCATCTTGGTTCACGCGTGGTTGGCCTAATTTGGAGGTGATTGGTGGTTCAGACTACCGAACAAAATATTGGCATTTTCTGTGTTTGTGAGGGTGATGTGAGCTATGGGTTTGGTGGTAGCAGGAGCGGAGCCAGAAATTTTTGCTCGAGCGGGCACACTTTGGGTATAATTTTTAGATATAAACTAATGTACCGGAGAATGATGTAATTTTGTTTATTATATAGGAGGGTGAAAGGGCGAAATATTCTAGAGATAAAAAATAAAAAAAAGAGAGAAAAAAAAAAAAAAAAAAAAAAAAAAACAACCCGAAAACTTTACACTACAATTTTTTCGCTAGGGGGGCACCTGCCTCTTGTGCTCCCCCTTTATCTCCACCCATGGGTGGTAGGAGTGAAAGTTGATGTGATACTAATGCGGCACCCGACAACACCACATTCATAGATAACGAGCGGTTAGGGGGTGGTTATTTATGTTACAAACATGTCCCTAAATGAACCACTATGAAAAGGAAAAATGACAAAATACCTATTTTCACCAACATACTTCACAAAATGCCCAATTTTTATCAAAAAAAAATAAAAAAAAAATAAAAAAAAAATAAAAAAAAAAATAAAAAAAAAATAAAAAATAAAAAATTAGGTTTGACCTCGCAAAGTCAAACCTTACGAATTTCTGAAAATTGATCCCTTTCTCTTTGTTTTAGACCCTTAGCTCAAAACATGAAAGTTGAGATATCCATTTTCTCATTTAGTGGCTTTTTTAATCACCTTAAAAGGAGTTCGTATGAGAAAATTATGGCCAAAATACCACAAAAACTTTTTCTCGTTTAATCGTTATGGTATTTTGGCCATAACTTTCTCATATGAACTTCTTTTTGCGTGATTCAAAAATCCAATTGATGAGAAAAAAAAGATCTACAACTTTTATATTTTGAGCTGAGCGTGAAAACCGAAAGAAAAGGGAGCAATTTCCAAAAATTCGTAAGGTTCAAAAAAATCACAAGGTTTGCGAATTTTTAAAAAACATTCGCAAGGTTTGACCTCACAAAGTCAAACCTTGCGATCACAAAATCAAACCTTGCGATTGCAAATTGCTCCCTTTTGCTTCGGTTTTCACGCTTAGCTCAATAAATGAAAGTTGTAGATCTCTCTTTACTCGCTTAGTGGCTTTTTGAATCACCCAAAAAGGTATTGTATGAGAAAGTTATGGCCAAAATACCACAACAACTTCTTCTCGTTTAGTTCCTTATACAACTTCTTTTTGCGAGAATCAAAAAGCCACTTAACGAGAAAAGAGAGATCTACAAGTGTCGTATTTTGATCAAAGCGTGAAAACCGAAATGGAGCAATTTTCAAAAATTCGTAAGGTTTGACCTTGCAAAGTCAAACGTTACGATTTAAAAAAAAATCACGAACCTTGCGGATTTTGTGGGTATTTCGTTTTTTTATTTTATTTTATTTATTTTTTTTTATTTTATTTTTTTTTTTTGATAAAAATTGTGTATTTTGGGAAGTATGTTAGTAAAAATGGGTATTTTTGTCATTTTCACTTATGAAAACTAGTCACAGCTAGCGACAATTGGTGTCGCAAAGTCGTCGTTGATACTTTTTTGCTATGCATGAAGCATTCTGAGACCTTTAAAATGTAGAGATATGTTGTTAGGGCTTTTACTACTTGGAGACAACTAAGAAAAAGAAACAAGAATGATGAGACGAAAAGTGTCACGGTTTTAAGGGGTCATTTAAGCCCTAAGTCGTGATAATATGATCAAATATTGCCTTAAATCGTTTCTTTTGTGAATTTAGGTACTTTGGAGAGGACAATTCTAGAAAAGGAAGCATTTTGGACGTTTTTGAAGCATAAAAGTGACGAAAACGACAAAGTCAAGAATCCAAGCTGGAAACAGTACCTGACGGCGTCAAGCACCATAAGGTGACGCCGTCACTCATTGAAGAAGAGGTGGATAATATTTACACTTGACGGGCCAGAAAGTTTTTGGAGCATTTACACGTGACGGCGTCACGTGTTAAAACACCAAGGCCGTCACGTTATAAGTCAAAGAGAGACGGCCCAGAACCAATTCCAACCAGACGGCGTCAAGAGTGGATCTAGGCGATCAAGAAACCCTAATCACGGCGAGGTGACGGTGTCACGACCCAAAGGGTAACGCCGTCAGATTGTAAAATCTATATATAATTTTCGTTTGTCATTCATTAAAGGAAGACTTTTGGTAGGAACTTAGGGTACGAACCCTAGTCGACTTTTGCAGCTATTTTGAGGTTTCAAACCCTCTTTTCTTCAATGTTTAATTGAAGATAAGTTATCCTTTAATCATTCAATATGTCTATGTGTTGTTTGATTATATCGTATGCTCTTCTTTCCTTTAACATACTAGGCTAGGTTTGTTTGTGTTTGCTTAGGACTAATGAAACCTAGTTATTGATTATTCATTG
>LBNU01018737.1:4639-36366 GCA_014162995.1 Artemisia annua
AAAAAAAAAAAAAAAAACCCCTCCATACACTTTTCCAGAAACCGTGTCAATACATATGCTATTGGTTATCACAAAGATGATACTGGTATTGAAGTCAGACATTATGGACCCAATGATGCAATGTACAACCCTTCCCAAGCCACTCAAGTTTCTCTCAAAAAATACTTATTTCATTTCTCACGGAATAAACACGCAATCTATCCGACATCTAAAAGTTGTTTACGTCTTTTATAAAATGATGTGGATATGTCACTAAGATTGTCTTTTTTTTTTTCAACCATTGAAAAATGGAGCTAGGCGGGTTGTTTGAACCATTTATGGTGTTGAGTCTCTTAAGATGTCTAATTCTTTTGTCTTATTTAACATGTCTGGCGATTAGCAAAAACAAGGTCATTTGAATTTTGGCAAAGTACAGGGTCTCTTAAGATGTCTAATTCTTTTGTCTTTTTTAATATGTTAGGACAAATATCAGACTTAAATTGGCTACGTCGCAACGCGTGACAGCCAAATTTCTCGTTCTATACAATTGAATTTAAGATTAGTCTATTTTTAAAAAGTTGGGATACTATTGTAAATTAAAATTAACCAATCAGAATATAACGTCATTTAGCACTTAAGTTCAAAAGTAAAAGAGGTATTCAAAGGGACATGCATATTTTTGCTTCTATTGTAAAAACTTAATGTGATTCAGTGTTGACTAAATTCGTTTTCAATTTGGACTTTTATTGATCCATTAAGAGGTTCTATTTTAAATTCCAGACCAATTTAGGTTTTACGAAGATATCTTTTGCAATTAAGCTTCAAGATGATTTATTATTATTATTATTATTATTATTATTATTATTATTATTATTATTATTATTATTATTATTATTATTATTATTATTATTATTATTATTTTGGTATTGAAGATGGAAAAAGTGTTTAAGTTTAATAAAATAAATAAATTAATAAAATTGGACTAAATTTTGTTTTTATGAATTGATCTTTGGTTTAAAATTTAGGTGAGTTTGTTAGGTATATAGTTGTAGGTGAAAGTTTTGAAAGGAATAATATCTTGTAAAGCTAGTATGTTTTTTACTAGTTATAATACCCGTGCACGCACGGGGTTTTTCAGAAAAATTTAATTATATAGTATTATCGTTTAAAAATAGAAAATCTTATGTATATTTTAAAAAGTTAGAGCATCAACATGTGCGAAAGTAAGAAAAATAGTTAGCAGAAATTGTAAATATAACAGTGGCATCGACCTTGTATTAGATTCTTGAGCGTATCTCCTTATAATGTTATTGGGCCAAAGGTTCTTTGATCACATGGGTTTACACATAAATCAAATTTATTTTAAAATTTTTGTTTACTATATGGATATATAAAAATGTACCCGTGAAAATTATGATATAAATACAACTAATAAGTATGCATGAGTTTTTCATTGTGTATTAATATCAATTAATATTTTGTAAAAATTTTATTTGACGAAAAATTTAACTTTATTTAGCCGACATAGATGTTAATGTTGAGGTTGATGTTGTTGTTTAACTTTAACTAATATCATGTTGTATAAAATGTGCGAGTTTAGTAGCACATAATGAGCGTCGATGAAGTTAAAATATACTCCATAAAGTTTTTAAAAATGTTTTTCCGGATATCCATATATAAACTTTAAATAATAATTACATGAGTCGTTATAAGTACAATCGCGTATATTTATTTTCATATCACAGTAACTCATACTTACCATTTGATATTTATATTACCGTTAATAATAATTTAACTGTATTTAATATTCAAACCCGTGTACGTATAGATTAAACTTTTAAATAGGATAACATGAGTTCTTATTTATATTTAACGTACATAGTAAAAAGATATTTAGTAGATGAAAATTTAAAACTAATATTTATTTTAAAAAGTATTTAAAGTATATTAAAACTAATTCGTACATTTAAAAAATTTTGTAAATTTAATGGATGGAAGTCTCAAACCAATACTAATACTCATGTAATTGTAAACAAAGTTCATATTATAAAGTGTAGGGGGTATTAAGTGTAAGGAGTTATTTTTTTATTATCTAAATTTATCAAAAACCATGGAGATTTTAATTTTACACTTAACTCCATATAATATATTTAACCACTAATGTTTTATTAATTACCTCCTCTTTTTTTAAGTTTTTATTTTCATAAATTTGACACCTATATTTTTATGTGTTTTTTTTCCTCAATCAAATTCTCCACCTAATTTATTAAAGTTTGACCAAAATCAATTCAATTTTGACTTTTTATTGGCCAATCATATTGCTCGATTTCGCCTATGTGTCAAAATCGAGCATTCCTATTGGTCCAATTTTTTTTCCACTAAGATTGTTTTGTAAAAAAAACTCCGAAATGATGTAATTCTTTTATTATATAAATATAAAAGATTGATAGGTGACATAACTTGGATTCATTTTAAAGTTTCCACCGAGAATAGTGTAGTTTTTATATAAATTTATGGTTGTGTTTACTTGTAAAAAGGTGTATTTCATCTTAATTTTCTAGAAAAAAAAAAAAGAAAAATAAAATAAAGAGGGGAGGGGGTTTCCGCAAAAAATGTTTGAAACTTTAGAAAACNGGTGGATCCGGCCCCAAATTTGAGTCAACAAAGGTGGATCGACAGGTGTGATACGCAGATGCGCAAGACAAGGGAAATGCGCGACGCAAGAACGCATACTCGACTCCAACGAGACCTCATGGAGCATGTTTGGCAGAAACGTCTTCAACACCAACAACAACACGAAGAAGAATATTCCGAAGACGATGAATAAGTAGTTGTAATTTGTTTGTTTTAATTTCCTATGTTTCGTAATCGTTGTTCTTATTATTTTATATTCGTATTGTAAGTTTTTAAGTTTTAATGTTATGTGGTTTATTAAATGAATTGTTGGTTTTAGTTTAGGGGTTGAATGTGAAAATAGTTGAAGTTAATGTGTTAAAGCTGAGTTATTGCTGAGTTATTGATGTGGGTGTTGAGTTATTGTGTTAAAGCTGACGTGGCGCTGACATGGCGCTGAGTTATCGTATAACCCATGTTACCATTGGGAGTGCTCTAAAGCTAGTATGTTTTTTTATTGATAAATGACATAACTTGGATTCATTTTAAAGTTTCCACCGAGAATAGTGTAGTTTTTATATAAATTTATGGTTGTGTTTACTTGTAAAAAGGTGTATTTCATCTTAACTTTCTAGAAAAAAATAAAAATAAAATAAAGAGGGGAGGGGGGTTTCCGCAAAAAATACTTGAAACTTTAGAAAACGTGTTTAAATTAATCACCCGTAACGGAAGACACAATCAGGCGTTAACACCCCCAACCACACGTGATCACCAGATTTTTAAGGTGATTTGGTCACTAGCTTGACTAAATTTTATTTTATTTTTGTGTGACTGTGTTGTTGGTGTGTTTGTGTTTAAATGAGGTATATTTGTGCGGTTGGTCTAGCGGTGACCACTACGGCTACTTTGGTGGTTGAATTAGTGAAGGGTAGGGAAACCAAAGAACCGACCTGTACCATAGAAACCAAACCAAATATTAGAATCACCATCCGGTTCTAAAGAAAACGTTTGAAACTTTAGAAAACGTGTTCGATAATCACCCGTAACGGAAGACACAACCACACGTTAGCACCCCCTAACCACACGGGATCACCAGATTTTTAAGGTGATTTGGCCTTCAATTTTTTATTTTTATTTTTATTTTTATTTTTTTATTTTTTTATTATTATTTTTTTAACGTGAGATTGTGTTGTGGGTGTTTTTGTGTTTAAGTGAGGTATGTTTGTGCGGTTGGTTAATGGTGACCACTACAATTATTCTGGTGGTTGAATAAGTGATGGGTAGGGTTGTCTACAAGAAACCGGGGAAGCCAAAGAACCGAACCGGTAGCAACTAGAAACCAAACCAAAAAATAGAATCACGGACCGGCTCTCGGTTCATAGAATTCCAAATTTTCGGCTCTCGAGAATTACCAAAACTTCCCGTACAAGATCCGAATACTGGATCGAAGAACTTGGTACGGTTCTCGTACAAGATACCTTAGTGAAGAGAGTGAATGGCGATAGTAGATATGATCACCACCACACCTAGCTTTATGAACCAGGAAAAAATTCTTGTGAAAGTACTTTTATGATTACATCGCCGACATAGATTCAACTCAAACAAAAAAGAAACAATGACTGAAGATCAACAAAAATTGCACCAAAAATACGTTTTAAACGCCATCTTTAAAAAAAAAAAAAGTTAAACTTAAACAAGTTCAACTAAAACCGGTATAGTTTAACAGAAAACTAAAAATGAACAAAAAAACATTCATCAACCAATGTGATGCAACTTAAAGATTCCTAGTATGTAGATCTTAAGAAAATTTCACAGAGAAGATGAAAATAAACGGGCGACTGTATAATCAAGAATCAAGATTTGTGCACTGCAAGTTCTCTGCACATTTTAGGGTCTTGCCATGAATCCTTTCATATCCAAATCTGTCGCCAACAGACCCCACCTCTTCTTCGTCATTATCACTATCTATTTCTTTAGGAGTAACACGGTTTTGGTAACTTCTACGCCTAGGTACAAACACATTAAAGTAATAGCTCACAATCTTATCTCTTGGTTTATCAGGAATAGTACGTGAAGCTTTTTTCCAAAAGTTGCTCATGATCTCACGTCTACTCTTGTTGCTATGTGCTAAGTCATGCCGTGCCTTAACAACCAAGCTTTTAAACCTTTTTTCTTCTTCAAGTTCCCATGAAAGTGAAACTTCTTCGCCCATTTGGCTGAACTTCCATTTAACAAAAAGTGCAAACCCAAGCTCGATTTTGACTTTGAACCTGTTTTCAGCTATATGAAACCTCACACATTCGACAGAACCTGGAAACACACACTCACATGAACTCTCCCTTCCTAACCCAATTTCCGTGATACTATTTTTTAGTTCACCATTGTCGTAATTGGGTGGGGGCCACATTTGAGTTCCAAGCCATTTGGGGTCACTGTCAGAAATGACACCAGTCCATGGAGGCACCTCAGCTTGGAATTCTGGGCCAAGGTTATACTCTTGCTCTTTTGGTTCGATAATTTCACTGATTCGTTTTGTTTCGGTTTTTACAGATTCGGTTCTTTGACGCTTTATTCGAGAGGGGATTGGTATTGTAGCAGTGGTTCTTCTGCTGCATCGGGCCTGAACTCTCTGATCTTCGTACATTGATGGGTGCATCTTCATGTTCTTCTTCTACATGTTTGAAAACTCAAAAGTTCCATGAAGTTGTCCAATTATAATTTAACTTTATTAAATAAAATAAAAAACTTGTATACGAAAGACAATCTTGGGTGACCCATTATCTATCTGGCATAATTTGCAAATTACAGAGCTAATTTCATACAAGAAAACCGTATGACCCGACCATAATTAATGGACAAAAAAAGTCAAAAGAAAACAGCCAAAATAGAGGTTTGATAGACTTTTGAGAGACTGATCAGCATTACAATGATGTAAAATTCGATTCTTAACAATATATCAAATATCAGTTCAAGATAATGAGAATACTTCTCCAATCCCTGTTCATAGATCTCCTAAAGTAATTTGCATCATACTAAAATTAGTAATCCTGATCCTCATTTAAAAACATATTTTCCGTAGTCAAATGTCATTAATACTTATCTCCAAACTATCGGAAATTACTTTCTGATATCTATCACAGACTAACAAAAAACAAACATCTACGATAGTACTTACAGACGGATCACGAATGGTACATAAAGGCGAGGGCCCAAGTTAAGTTAGTGCATAGATTAGTATACATTATTTATATGGCACAATTTGACATGGAAACACAAAACAAGAGCATAATATGAAAAAATATATATATAACAGATACATATACCTTCAATCCTAAAAGAGAAATAGTTCATAATGATAAATTACCAGAAAAGAAGTAAACAAACTATATATGTCTTCTTGTAGCGGCCAGCGCCGTAGAGAAACAAGAATATGCAGAACACTATTATGTGGGCCGCACAAGAGAGCATAGAAGACTTTCGTATTTATATCGGAAGTGAAATTAAAACCCTAATATAAATTGACCAGGCGAAGGCCCAGTGGGCCTGAGTGTCTAGGCGCTTGACCCTAACTACATAGCACCCTACTCATGCAACAGTTCAACTTTGTAGCATATATGTATAGCGTACCATAAGATTCGTGAATCATATAGTAATTTCCAATGTGGGGCTAAAAAATGGAATCAGCATGTAGATTGTGTTTTCAAGCAAGATTTAAAATAAATGATCAAATTATTTAGGATCAATTAGATCAATGATAGATCTTAAAAATCATTTTCCCTCCTAAGGCTGAAAACTACTAATTTGGTTTATAGTCAGGAATCAATATGGGTATTGGTTTGATAGTAGTGCGGAATGAGAACGCAAATCAATTTCTAAATCGTTCGACACATACAGAGCTACCCAAATGATTTCTAATATTAAAACCCATACTGTGTATCATTGCATTTCTTTTTGCACATCTCAAACCCTTGGCACAAACATCCCCTAACAGATATTATTGCACACATACTAACTATTCCAATGTTCAAGCTGAAGAACTAGCCGTTATAACATGTGCGCACATTATTAACTACAAGAAATCATATTATTACTAATATGTATCATAAATGCAGGATATACGTAGACAACAAGAACTCATAGGACACAAACAAGAACCACTAAAATATAGGTGACAATGTGACCTATAACTCATGCAAAAACTTTATGTCATAAAACACATTTGTCTAATATTAATGCCAACTTTAGTTCCAAAATTTCCTACCATATGGACAGACCAGCAAAATGAAATTGCTAAACAGTGAACATAGAATTGTGTCAGATATTTAAGAACTTTTATAGCTTAAAAAGGTCAGGAATTTGGTCCATTGCAACTTGGCCGTAATCACGATAGTCCGTCGTAAAAGAGTCATATTTCACATAAACCAAAATGAAAGCAAATTTACTAACGGGTATGTCCCATTAGTAACTTTCCTGTACTTAACAAAATTAAACCTAAAAGTACACAGATCATAAACACACTTCATTTCAAACAGTTAATGAATAAGGAAAATGAATTATACCTGTAAACCATTTGTTTCGTTGCTTGAATCAACACTAAGTTCTTCAAAAAGCGCACGTCTAGCTAACAAAGCTTGCTTCCATAGTTTATCACCCGTACAATTCTTCCACTTACTACTTCTTTGTGAAGCTTCAAACGCACGATCATGAGGGTCACGTGCAGCATTTGCAACCCAATCTAGCATTTCCGTAAAGGACATAGATTCTTCTTCCCACTTCCTTTTCTGTAAACTAACAACCTTTTCAACATTGTCGACATTATGAGAAACAATATTATCTATAACAGCTTCCTTAACAGCTAACTTAACATTATCGTCATTATCATCATCATGGATCACCGAACGTCCCACTTTCTTAACAACATCGTCAGGCGACACGTCGCTTCTTTTAACCTCATCGTTAACCATCGAATATCCCACTTTCTTAACACCTTTCGGAGATAAATCCTCATCAAGATACATCCCACCGTCATTTTTATTAAACCCCGACGTACCCTCTACACCAACACACTTCCCCTTTTTACACTCATACACGTCCAACCAATGACACAAAACCTCAAACTTTTCAACTAAACCAATATCTACATTATCCATTTTTAAATCCTTAAACCCTCCTTTCGCCAACCATTGATCCAACTCTTTCAAATACTTAACATACACCAACTTCAAAGACGCCACTAGTCCCATCTCCACCCCACACTCCTTGGCAACAAATTCCCACATATTATCCTCCGAAACCGACTCATAACTTCCTACCCTCCTCATCGCCGTAAAGAGTCTAAACAAATCAGCCTCATGCCCATCCCCAAGCTTCGGCGGAAACGCCTTAGAACCATTCTTATACACACACACTTCTTTCAAAAAAAATGACAAAACCTCATCAAACAAGCCCCTTAATTCCATTACATTTACATCATCATTTACAACCAACCCATTATTCAAATCTGACCCATTTGCCATCTCAGTACTACAAGCCATATTTTGACATCAAATACAATACAACACTACAAAAGATACAAAAAAAATACAAAGTAAGCTAAAAAAGACCAAAATTCAATCCTGAAATTTGGTTCTTTTTATACAAAGATTTTACCTTTGTAAATTTCACTAATTTTTGCTCCAAACCCACTTTTTATTATTTTCTTTTGTTTCCTGAAAAAACAGTGAAAATTAGAGAGATTAATTAAAAGGGTATTTGAATTAACGGGTTGAATTGATTTAATTTGAGTTTTCATTTGGGATTAAAAAACAAAGAGGTTTTAGTTTTTAGGGTCGCAGGAAATAGGGAAAGACAAGTGACAGAATGTTTAAAGACATGTTTTTGGTTTTTTGATTTAATGAAAAATAAAACAATCGGTTTTTAAAAGTTTTTTTTAATTAAAATAATGTAAAAGTGAGTTTTATAGAATAAGATATAATTTAGAATGTGAGTTTTACCTTTGCAATTTGGATGGTATGTGAAAAATTGGAAATTGATTTGGAGGTTTCAATGTTTGAGTGAAATTGAAACAAAACCCTAATTATGGATTTTGGGGCATTTTTTAGTTGGGAGAGTTGTGGGGTTATGGTCTAGGTATGTGTTTTGCTATGTTTGTGTGTATACATAAATTATGTGCAAGCCCTATTTATAATACTATATAAGTGAGGGTATTTTGGTCAAGTTGTGTGAGTTTATTGTTTTTGGGTTATCTGTGGTGATTTGTATCTCGTCAGATTATACCAAGTGTCGTATGTTCTAATGATACCATTTGTTGTGTGTTTAAACAAAATACATAACCATAAGGTGTGCTTAGTTACTTTACCTTGGATTCACCTTAAAATAGCATGAACTCTTTGCTTTTTGCGATCGACCAACGGGGACAGAAAATACTAATGTTGCTAAGGATTTGGTCCAATAATGATGACACGATTAAATACATATCTTATGAAGAAAAAAAAATGACGAACATGAACATGATCACATATCCAGATCTGAAACAAATGCAACATCAATTGTATGATCTTTCGTATAGTTAGTCCACACTAACACTAAACCGACTCCCTCGGATGCTAGGATTAATTACGAGGGTCCTCAGCAACACGTTAATGAACGAATCAAGAAAAACACAAACACCAAAGGGTGTTTGGTTGTGTTTGATCGGCGTACCAAAAAGATGAGGAAAGAGTAGCTTTTTTAGGTTTTGTTTAATTCACAATGAATTAATTAAAATCTAATTCACAATTATATATATTTATAGCCTTCAAACATTTGAATATTTCTAGAATATCCTAGAATACTTATCTAGGAAAGGTAATCTTTTATTTAAATTAGAAGATTTATTCTTAACAAATAAAAATACTTATTTTTCAAAAAAGAATAAATAAAATAAAATCAAAAAATTTATATTAAAGAATGGAAGAGTTATCCTTATCTAATAAGTATAATTATCTTTTTCCCTAAGTATCCATATTTCACAAATATGGATCATCTTACATGGATATTTCGCCCCATAATCCCATATGGTCCATGGACAATCTATAAGCCTAGTCCAAACCTTTAGCCTAATGTTTAACTACTAGAATTAAGCTCATTTGGTAATTAATTTATGAGCCAATGACTTAAATAGACTAAACGATTTTTTTCCCCATCGCATAGACCATTTTCTCTATTTTGAAGAAAAAAAAAAAATCAAACATAAACTGTTCGACTGTGCGACTATTCGACTCCAGTTTTATTTTTTGCTCGACTCACTATCATTTTGCCCGACTTCACACTATAATTTTGCACGACTTTACTTTTTGGGAAAAAAAAAGCCGCGAAGTCTGTAAGGCTATAAGCTGGAAATCAACTTTAAGCCATTAACTCTTAATTTATTTCATTGTCTCTTAACGTTACAATCATTAATATATTAACAATATTAGTATAGTATCCCGCGCGTTGCAGCGGCGGGTACCTTAAAATAATTTTTAACGACATCAAAAGGCAAAAGTGATAGCTAGAAGTTGTAAACCGTTCGGGCTCGAGCCCGTGCTCGTTCAGGCTCGAGCCCATTTGGCCCGTTACCCATTCGGGCTTGAGTCCAATTAAACTTCGTTAAATAATATAATAAGCTAACTCGCCCATCGGGCGGGTTATGAAGCTACTATTTGTATAATGTGCTTCATTATTTGTATTAGTGATATTTAATGCAAGAATTGTGTTAAAGTTTATTGTACAATTTGCTTGATAATTTATATTTCTTATGTAATGGGTATTTAATAACTGCAGTAATTGTATTTATTGATCAGTTAATTAATTGACTACATTAAATATCTTGACCATATTAATAGTGTATTGTATTGTATTTAATGTTAGTAAATGTATTTTAATTAGCTTTATTTTTAGCTTAACTACTTGTAATGCTGAATTTTGAGTATTTTTATTTAAATATTGTATTTAATGTTAAAAAATGTGTTTTAATTATTTGTACTTTTAGCTTAATAACTTATAATTGTATTTTAATTAGTTGTACTTTTAGCTTAAAAACTTGTAATGCTGAATTTTAAGTATTTCTTTTTTTAGAAGGCCTAAATACTTTATAAGATAGTAAGTATGATATATTTATTAACCATAAGTCTCGTGTTATTATAAATTACCGATAATAGAAGTTTATGTTATACTTTGCATATAAATCCAACAAACTCCCACTTCTGCATAGTACTAACACAACACGAAACTTTTATAAACAAAGAGCAGTGTCTAGCAACACATCAATGTTGCACTATAACCATGAGTGTTTGTTTCTCTCATACAAACGAACTATCATTATATCATAATGATTTCACAGTTGAAAATGTCAATCATCCTTTTGTTACAAATTTCGTGTTGACTGAGGACATGGATTTAATCTTTCTAAATGTCAATTTTTAGTTTATCGATCAATAAATGATGTAATTACCAAAATAATTTGACTTCCTGTCTACTTAACTTTGGGAATGACCATGCATATATCAATCAATTTTATCGAATGGCCTCAAAATTTCAGATTACTCATATATCCATCAAATTCAAATCGCTCAATTTTACAACCTTCCGCTAAAATTTAAGAGAAAACTTAGCTAAATATCTAACATTAAAATCGATACATACCATTTATAAATTGCTATATGTTGTGTAGAAATTATTTAAGTAATTTATGTAATTTGAAAAGTTAATTTAACACTATATTAAATAGAGAGAAAAGTTCAAATGTTTAGGGGGCGTTTGGTTCGCCGTAATCTGGCGTAATTGGATGTAATTGTAATTTGATTACATTACGTAGGCTGTTTGTTTTGCAGAATGGAGGGAATTGTAATTCAGATTACATTACGTAAGTTGTTTGGTTTGTGTTGTAATTGTAATTCAACCATTACAATTACATCAAAAGAGGGAATTCAGATTACATGGGATGTTGGATGGAAAGTTTTGAATTACATTGTAATTCAGAATTATTATTATTATTATTATTATTATTATTATTATTATTATTATTATTATTATTATTATTATTATTATTATTATTATTATTATTATTATTATATAAATATTACAATAATGATATTTATATAATAATAAAAATTAATATTTATTATAATAATATTTATATAATAATAATAAAGTAATATAATAATATAATAATAATCATATAATAATAATTATTATTATAATAATAATAATAAGTATTTAATATTAAAATAATAATATTTATTATAATAATACTTATATAATAATACAATAATAATCATATAATACTAATTATTATTAAAATAATAATAAATATTTATTATAATAATATAATAATAATAATAATAATAATAATAATAATAACAAATATTTAATATAAATATTAAAATAATAATATTTATATAATAATATATTTATTATTTTTATTATATTTATATAATAATTATAATAATATTTATATTAATATTTATTGTTATTTTTATTATTTTAATAATAATAATAATATAATAATAATAATAGAATAATAATATTTTTTAATTATTTTTATTATTTTAATAATAATAATAATTTATTATAAATAATAATATTAATATTATTATTATTATTATTTATTATTATTATTATTGTTATTATTGTTATTATTATTATTATTAATTTTTTTTTTGAATTACAATTACGTTGAGATCCAACCAAACAAAGTGACAGAATACATCAATTACAATTTAACACATTACAATTACAACACATTCTAACCCTTTGAATTACAATTCATTCAAATTACAATTTCTTTGACAGATTACAATTCCTTTCAAAACATACTGCGAACCAAACGCACCCTTACTCTTATTTTGGTGCTTACCAAATGACAACTCCCCACCATCCATTTAATTTGATATAGTGGTGGGGATTAACCTACAATTAAATATTGAAACCTAAGTCCAAGTTTTTGTTTTTGTTTTTTTTTTTTTTTTTTTTTTTTTTTTTTTTTTGTTTTTTTTTTCGTTTTCTTTTCTTATTTTTTTTTAATTCACGCTTTTTTATTTTTTTTTCCTTTCATACGTTTTGTCCGTTTTTATACGTTTTGTCTGTTTTTATACGTTTTCTCCGTTTTTTTACGTTTCGTCTGCTTTCTCAAACCGGTTTTCGTCCGTTTTTATATGTTTTCATCTGTTTACAAACGTTTGCGTTCGTTTTTATACGTTTTCGTTTGTTTTCATACGTTTTCGTCCGTTTTCTTACGTTTTAGCCCTTCTACGTCGTTTTCATACGTTTTCGTCTGTTTTCTAATGTTTTCGTTCGTTGTCATACGTTTTTGTTCGTGTTAATACGTTTTCGTCCATTTTTCATATGTTTTCGTCCGTTTTTAGACGTGTTTTTAGGCTTTCTACATTTTCGTTTGTTTTTTCTTACGTTTTCGTCCATTTTGTTATGTTTCATCCTTTTTCTTACGTTTCCGCCCATTTTCGTCCATTTTCATACGTTTTTGTTCGATTTCTTACGTTTTCGTTCATTTTCATACGTTTTCGTCCGTTTTGATCCGTTTTTTTTGTTTTCGTCCATTTTTCATATGTTTTTGTCCGTTTCCATATGTGTTTTTACAATTTCCTACGTTTTTGTCCGTTTTCATACGTATTCGTCCATTTTCTTACGTTTTCCTTTGTTTTCTTACGTTTCTGAATATCACAAGTGATTTTCTGAATATCACTTGTGATTTTCTTATGTTTTCGTCCGTTTTCATACGTATTCATCTGTTTTCTTACGTTTTTGTCTGTTTTCATACGTTTTTGAATATCACAATTGATATTCAGAACTTGTGATTTTCTGAATATCACTGGTGATATTCTGAATATCTATCACTTGTAATTTTTTGAATATCACTTGTGATATTCTGAATATCACTTGTGATTTTCATGTTACAAAACATTAGTTGAAAATCACTTGTGATAATCAGAAAATCACTTGTGATATTCTGAATACCAGATAATATAACTTATGACATTCAGAATATCATTTGTGATACTCAGAATATCACTTGTGATATTCTGAATATCACAGAATATCACTTGTGATATTCAAAAAATCACAAAATATCACATGTGATATTCAGAAAATCACTTATGATATTCTGAATGATATTTTGAATATCACAGAATATCACTTGTGATATTCGGAAACATATGAAAACGTTTGAAAACAGCCAAAAACATTTAAAAATGGATGAAAACGAATAAAAACGGATGAATATGTATGAAAATGGACGAAAACGTATGAACGTGTAAAAACACGTATGAAAAAGGACGAAAACGTATGAAAAATGGACGAAAATGAATGAAAATGGATGAAAACAGACAAAAACGTATGAAAACGAATGAAAACGTAATAAAACAAACGAAAACGTATGAAAACGGATGAAAACAGACGAAAGCATAAGAAAACACAAGAAAACTGACGAATATGTATGAAAACGGACAAAAACATATGAAAGCGTAAAAACACGTCTGAAAACAGACGAAAACATATGAAAAATTGACAAAAACGGATGAAAATGTATTAAAACAAACCAAAACGGACGAAAACGTATGAAAACGGACGAAAACGTATGAAAACAAACGAAAACGTAAGAAAACGGACAAAAACGTATGAAAACGGACGAAAATGGGCGAAAACCTAAGAAAACGGGCGAAAACGTATGAAAACGTATGAAAACAGACGAAAACGTATGAAAGCTGAAAAAAATGAACTAAAAAATATTAAGTGAATTATGTTAAAAAAACAAAAAAACAAAAAACTTAATTAGAAAAAAAGACANTTTTTTTTTTACTAATTGCATGTTTCGGTCTTTATAATAAATAACTATTATTATTATTATCATTATTAGTATATACGTTTATCTTTTTGTTTATTTTATTTGTATTGATTATTTATTGCCTATATTTTATATTCGTTTTGTTAGTTATATAAATTCTTGTTCTATGATATATATTTTGTTTATTATTTTCAAATTAACTTTTGATAAATGCATACTGGTTAAGTTATTGTTTATCATCTTTAGTTTCTTTTTAATTAATTTCATGATTCTATGTTTATTTTTTTTATTTAAATCTTATTAGTTATTTATTACCTATAATTTCTATTTTGTTCATTGTTGATATATATATTTAATTTATTATTTTGAAGGTTAATTGCTGATAAATAGATATATGTTGGGTTACTGTTTTCATCTTTTAAGAAAAGCTACTTAGAATTAAGCTTTGTTTGGTTGACAAATTTATGAGAGATTTTAGGGAAAAAAATAATATTTCATAATCTCTAAAAATTAAATGCCTTTATAAAAATTATTTATTTTTTTAGCTATAGTTTCATAATCTTCAGTTTCAACAACAATTACTTTTATCAAACTTGTGTTTGTAATAGATTTGGAACTGAAGTACAAATCATCAATTATGGTCATTAAACCTGGTAAAAAGGTTGATTTTGAAGATGTTACATCTCATTTTTCAGAAAAGGTAGATCATTAGTTTATTTTCTTTATTTGTATTTTTAATTTTCTATTCTATAAATTTGTGTGTTTATTAATATATCACATGAAAAACATGGAAAAACCATATGATAATGATTCAATGATGGAAAAGATGATTTCGAAATTTCTCACCTCATGTTTTAAAAAATGGTATATAGTTGGTTTATGCTCTTTATTTGTATTTTCTTATTCTTCTTTTTTTTAATTTTTTAAATTTGTGTATTTATTAATTATATATTATTTTTTATACTTACAGTTAAAAATTGAAAAATCATACAACAATGAAGCAATGATGCATTTTGCTAAGAAGGTTTATATATAATTTTTTTATGACATATACTTTAATTGTAATTAATTTTTATCTTATGTAGATAGTAATCAAAATGAATTTCATGTATTTATATATTTTCTTAAAACAATAGGTTATAGCCCATACAAACTAGCATTTAGTATAAGTAAATTTAATATTTTCTTAAAACAATAGACTAGCATTTAATAATCATGTCGTGCATACACGGGTCTTAGTATAAGTAAATTTAATATCATAACAACATTAGAAAGATATTTCATTTAAAAATTGAAGTCCATGTCTTGTTATTTATTTGCATATATCAATAACTTGTGTCTCATCTTGATATTTCGGACCCATACGTATATGAAGTTATTAGTATTACAAATTACTTAATAGTAATAATAATAATAATAATAATAATAATAATAATAATAATAATAATAATAATAATAATAATAATAATAATAATAAGCTTATTATGTTTAAATAAATAAAGCTTATAATAATAATAATAATAATAATAATAATAATAATAATAATAATAATAATAATAATAATAATAATAATAATAATAATAATAATAATAATAATAATGTAGCAAATCGTATTTTTCAAGTCATTACTCAACCACAAACTCAAAACATTTTACTTTGAACGCTTGAATATTTACTTTAACGTATAACCGTTGGGTTAAATAGCGTAAACCGAAAAAACAACATCAAACGTAAACCGGCACTAGACTAAGTTCAGTATACATCAACTAAGTACTATATGACTTTTACAAGCATGGTTTATAAGTCTATACATTTGGTTTTACAAGTTTCACTTAAAACGTTCACGACTTGCATTTACGTTCATGCATGCATGCCATGTTCACCACATTTCTTACCAACTCATATATTACAAAAATTCAAAATACCCCCCCCCCTCGCACACCACATTATAACCGGCCATACCCCCAAAAGGGAAAGTCCAACACTTAATTTCTTCCTTAATACCCTAATTTGCCTAGTTCTTGCTTTAACAAAACCATAAGCACTCTAGTGATCTTACCACATGTGACAAGCCTCTTGATTCCCCTATTTGCTCTCTAAAACACGGCACACCCAAGAACCAAGACACTCCATGACCATTTTTAGTTAAATTGATACTATTTGGCTCAAAATGAGATTTGAACTTAGCCTAAACTTTTGCTATATAAACTAGCATACCTAACACCCCATTTCTCGCCAAATCAAAACACAAACTTATCTAACTTTTTCTCTAATTCTCACGGCAGCACTAGGGCAGAAAAGAGAGGGTATTGAGCTTTGGTTAAGTGTTGGTTTAAGCTTGGTTCAAGGGTTATACATAATCTAGAGTTTTGGGTTCATAACTTTGGGTTTTCATAGGCTATGTTTGGCAAGAGGCTTATAGGGGCTTATCGGAGCTTGGGCTTTTAAAATAAGGCGGCTTTTAAAATAAGTCTCGTTTGTTACACAGGCTTATGGAGGCTAATGGCTTATAAAATTAGCCACAAGCCTTCATAAGCCCAAGCCTATAAAATGGGGCTTATAGGGGCTTATGAATAGTTAAATTACTTAAGTACCCTTAAAAATATAATGAATTATCACGTAAAAGCTGAAAATATATATGAATTTATTTGATGTATTTTTATTTGATTTACATTAATAAGCTTCAGCTCCAATTAATTCGCCAAACATCTTTATAAAAATATAAGCTTCAACTTTCGACTTATAATCTAAGCCCCAGCCTCAGCTCTAGCCCCAGCCCCAGCCCCAGCCCATTGCGCCAAACATACCCATAGTGTATTATTGTGTTTTTGTTCACCATTCATCCTCAACTCTTTGTAAGAATTAATAACCCATTTTCATACTCATTTACATTCATATTTATCATTCATGTTCGTATTACAACACCTTTATATGTGTTGTTGTGTTGAAATTTGATTTAAAAGTTGGTCAGAAAACCCTAAAATCTGTCCCGTTTTACAGCCGACTTAAGAACTATAGAAACGACTCTAAATTAAATTTGGGCAAAAATCCTTGCAACCACAGCTAGATACATGTCTTAGGTAGTTCGCATTCAAAATTTATAATTTTTGGAATTTGTTTTCTATTTTTACCATTTTTTTCCAAATTGGTTGTCTAAATATCTTTAAATCTGAGTTAGAAAATTTGAACGTATTTATCACCACATTAAGAGTAGTTTGGGAAGTCGATCCTTCTGAACTTTTTATAGCTAAGACTCTAAGTTAAACTCAGCAAGTTGAATCGACCCTAGAGGTTAAGTACCGAAGGAGTTATGGCCCCCGGAAGTTGTGCAATGTTTTCTGAAAATTCCCAGCTTTGACACCTATATGGTCTTTTGGATTTCTGAAACAATAGGCTTAAAACTGAAACAAATGACCTACATTTTTTGACAACTCAAAAACGTTCAACTTCGGCTTTTGAACGAAATAATTTCATTATAAAACTAGTGAGTTATAGCCCGTCGAAGACGGGGAAAGTTTCTGTCAAATAGCATATCCGTATATAAATGAGTACAAACCGACACCTAAAACATGTTTTCACAAACCAAGGCCTTGATTTAATGAAAGTAGACATAACTATCTACGTTTAGAGAGTTGAATGGATAAAAACGAGCTAGAAACGAAGTAAATACGTCCATTCAAAATCAGGTTTAACTTAAAAATCAACAAACTTTGTTTTAGAGTTTTAATATCGTAAACGCGTTTTATTAGTTTTTCTTAAACGTTTTGACTTACGTAACTTTATTAAACCTCACTGAATAAATAAGGGTGATAAAACTTGGTAAAACTCATATGCATTTAGTACATGTCATATAGTTTCTATAATAACTTATTTATCTAGGCCGCGTTTTGGATTTTGCTCATTGCATTTACGTTATACTTTTCTGTTACACTACTTACTTGAGGTGAGTTTCATAGCCCCATATTTACTCGTTTATACTTGTTTTGAAATACGAGTGAGAATACATTCCAAGACGTCTACAAAAGATGATGCTAGACTTCCATGGACCCTAACCGAAGAGTTAGCCTTGTGTAAAGCTTGGATAAACACATCGGAAAATAGCATCAAAGGGATTGCTCAAAAGTCTGCTGGGTTTCGGACGATTGTACTAGGTTTCTCTGTGAAGGAAATGAAGGAATCGAGAAGGGGATATGATGCCCTCAACTGCAAATGGAGAAATAGGTTTCGTCCTAAAACTGGTCAATTTTGCGCGATTCATGATAATGAAAATTAGAGGAACTAAAGTGGCGCAAACGATATCATGAAAATTAGAGGAACTAAAGTGGCGCAAACGACCAACTATCAAGCGATGTACGGTCAGAGTTTCAAACTGATTGAACCATGGAAACTTTTTAGAGAACATAAAAATTGGAAAGAGATAGAAATGCCAAAATTTTGCAAAGCCAAACCGTTGCAAACAAAAAATCAAAGAAATTAGAAACCACCTCACAAAGACATTGACATCAGCACATGGTGGTTTTAATATCAACGACGATGCGAATGATTCAGAGGAGGAAGAGGTTAGGGAAGTTTGACCAACGAGCCGAGACAAAGCTAAGAAGAAAGCATCATCCTTCTCCGTTCCTTCAGAATCTTGAGTTATTGTACCTCTTGTTGATTTGTTAGTCGATAAATGAAAAAACGTCAAATCTAGTTTCTTATCTAAAATAAGGAAGCTCAGGATTCTTATTTAGAGTTGAAGAGCGGCAAATGAAAATGGAAGAAAAGGCGCCACAACAGCAAATGGAATTAGAACAATAGAAGTGGAACAAAAAGCAAGGAGAAATTGAGCTGCAACATCATATGTGTATCTTTCAACAAGAAAAACAAAGACCTCATGTTCTATCATATTGCCGATAATAATTTGGCTGGAAGACACCGAGAGATGGTGTGGAGATGAAGCGAAAAATAAGAGAGAAATATAATTTAGATATTAGTTTTAGTTTTTAATTTTTATTGTAATACTTTTTATTTTACTTGAATTATTAATATAATGTTTTTAATTATTAACGAAAATTTTATTTTAGTGTTTAAAAAGTAGAAATGAAAAAAAAGTAACTGCGGTCGTCTAATTACACTAATTTGGTTGTGAAGAAGGTTGTAGAAAGAGAAAACAATTAGTGTGAGGCCATCAGCCATCACCCCTCACACCACTTCATACCACAAACCCTATTACCTACAAAAAAAAATCACGTGAGGCCATCACAAAATGGAGATAGTGATAAGTTAAAAAACTTTCGGCATTTGTGCATTTTGTTTGTATTTTATTATTATTTTTTTGTTTGTGAGTGTGTGTGGGGTATGTAGTGGGATATATTTGTATAAAGTGGATATTTTAATAAAATGTAGGGTGGTGTGAACTTATTAGGGTTGAAAGGTGAGATAGTGTGATGAGAAGTGAGAGGGGAGAGAAGAGAGAAAGTTGAGGTGACGCTGTTGTGAAAGATGACCCCGATGTGGCTATTACCTCTTTAGCCTAAGAGCATTAGGTGTGCCAACATACAACTTTCACTTGTTCAGTGTCGTTTCAGCAACATCTCAACATCTCCACTTTCAACACTTACATTTTAAAACACCCCTTCACAGTTGCATGCCATTTCACACCAGACCCCATTAAAACAATACACTCACTCACGCTACCCCCATCCCCCACACAATTTCGCCTTACACCTCAGCGACACATCAGTTCTCTCTCTCCTTCACCACCATCTAACTTTTCACTTCCAACCATCTCACACCACTTCACTTTTTAACCCATTTTTTATTTATTAAAATACCCCACTATATATCTGATTCGTTAAAATCAATATATATATATTATATTCTCCAAGAAATACGTATTCCCGAGTCGTTCCATGAAGGTGTGAATGGAAAATTGATAAACATGTAGTGAATGTGAAAATAAAAAGATATATGCGATATTAAGCTACGAGATATGTAAAAGCAACTAAAAACAATTAATCAAGCAAATAAATCACAAAGTCCTAAAACGCAACCTATAATATAAAACGTACGAAATTAAATTCTAACACGCACCTAAATAGTGGGATCCTAAAAGAAAAGTCTTAAAAATATAAAAATGGTATTTCTAAGTTAAAAATGATAAAAGAAAATTTTAAGAAAAATAAAATTTATTTATTTGGCTTTTTATTTATTTATTAAGATTTAAAAACAAGAAAAGAGAAAATAAATGATTAAAAATAGAAAATGAAAAGTAATAAATCTATTTTTTTTTCTCTAAAAGTCTATTTTTATGTAAAGAATAAAAGAAAATTTAAAATGTTTTGAAAAGCTCACGAATAAGCTCTAAATAAGCTTGACAGTGAGCTTAAGCTTAAAATGGAATGGTATTTAAATCAATTAATGGTGCAAACCTCTTGAGAAAAGTCCCAAGGGCGCATCTAGTTCTGAGTGTGTGTTGTGAGGTTTAGTATGCTAGAGGTCTGGGGCTCGATCCTTACCCAGACCTTTTTGCAATTTTTTTTCTTTTATGCAGAACTGAAAAACAACTAATGAAAAGAAATTTTTGTGAAATAAGAATTTGTGAAATGCTAGAAACAAGCTTATACAAGCTTCTAAAACCAACAATATACTTAAAAGGTGTAAAAGTAAAAATCTAGCAAGCTATAAGCTGTCCTATAAGCTATAAGCTAATCCTAAAGAGCAAAACAAGCTTCAACTATCCTAATGCTATCCTAGCAAACTGAAACAATCAAGTTACCAGCATAGAACATGCTATGAAGCAAATTTAATCAACAAGCTTAAGCAGAAAAGTCTAAAAAATCCAAGCAGTTAAGGCTTATAGGCAAATGCTTAATCCAAAACTAAACAAGCTAGATTCTATAAGCACAAGCTACTGAAACCTCAAGGTAACTCTACAAGCTAAGATTAACAAGCTTATAATGGTAACAAGCTACTTTCAATCACAAGCTTAACTGAGCAAAACTACTTAACAAGTATCCCACAGAAGCAATTAGAAGGCACAGAATAAGCTAATCAATAAGCTCCTATTAGCAAACTGAGACTATATATCAAAATCCAGTAGTATAAGCTTCCAATAAGTCCAGAGAACAATTAATAAGCTCAACTATCCAATTAGATAAGATCTAATGAAAATGGCTGCAAACAGAAAAGTCCCTTGGAGCAGGGCAACCAAAATTCCAAACAGGCTACTTTGGACTAAGATTGAAACAAGCAAATGATGTCCAAATACAAATTTTTTTTTGATGTAGTTAAACAAGCAACCAGAGATCACAATTCAATAATCCAAAAGTATTTCCAAACAATAATTAATCCTACAAATGATCTAGAAAATGGCGCTATTTCTGAGTAACAATTTTTTTTGACTTTCTGATTTTCAATGCAACTTTGACTAAAATGGATTTTAACCTACCCTAATAGATTAACTATGATGTTGTAAGCTAATATGAGATGAAATTAATCTAGTTTAACAAATTCTACAACTATTTATGAAGATTAAGCAATCCTAAATGCCTACTGTTATGCAGAAATGAAATCACAAGCTTATTTTGACTTTTATCAAATGAACTACTGTTTTTATGTTATGTTAACTCTAATAAAACCTGTTGAAAGCTGTTTAGACTAAGTTTAGCAAACAAATCAAGCTTGAACTCAAATAACTCCACTAATCAAAACAGTCCTTAACCTAACTGATTTGAACTTTTATGTATCAAATGAGAGAATCAATACACTAAACCACCAAATTCACTTAAGATATGAAGCACTAGACTGATATGAATACATGAACACAGATCCAACTAACAGATACCACACAGATCACAGTATGCAATTGTGAGAAAGAATTGAAGCAATATGAAGCAAATTCAAAAGCAAACTATTATCCAATGATGCAAACTACTATTATAAAGCTATATTATAACTAAACTACACCAATCAAACAGTAAACAAGTACTAATAACAGATCTAAACAGATAAACTAGATTATGCAATTTTTGAGTGGAAAATTAAATGAGATTCTTACAAATTGCACCCACAGCTCAATGCAGGGGTCTCCTTAAGCTAGCATATCTTTAGATAGGCCAAACACATCCAAATCTCTTTTTGACTTATCAGCTTAACACAGATTCATCATCTTTACACCATGGTTTAACTATTGTTGACTTATTTGAGAAAATGAGATTTGAACTAAGATTATACCTACAAACACTCACTAAAGCTATGGACAACTTAAATGAGCTCTAACTAATAAGAAAACAACTTATTGAAGCTGGTTTTNTTTTGATATGAGATTAACAACTAGGAAATAAAAAATTAAAATAAGCTGAATATGATTTCTATAAACTAATGAAACAGTAAAGGAGATTTAAACAACTGAATTATAGTAACTTTGAGAATTAAATTTTTTTTTACTAAATAACTAAGATTATATAAAAAGGAACTGAGATTTCATTAAGTAGACACTGAATTACATTATCTAAAAGTGGAAATACATTTGAGAAAATAAAATGACAGAGTTTCACTACTAAAACTACACACCCAAATCTGTGAAAATAAGTCTCTATATATAGCTGAGGGGTGAGGTCTCCTTAGGGTTTTGAGGAAGCTTCTGGATCTTCTCAGGTGTCCAATCATAGCCCTTGATTTTAGCTTCAAACCTAAGCAATCATTTGCACCCTTGGATCATGTGCCAACTGTCCCCCATCAATCATTGCACACGGATTGATGACCTGTCATTCTTCTGCGTGTGTCAGTCCTTCTAGAAGTGTGTGTCGAGTACCAATTATGCCTTTAATTGTGGTAATTATGGTCAATTGAAGGTTGGGGTAAATTAGGGTTCTTAGGTACAGTGGTTTCCAGGGTTTAGGGGTGAAAAAGGGGGGCGGGTAATATTAATTTATCTTTATTTGACTTTTATTTAATGTGGGTTGACCGAGGGTAAAAAGGAAAGGGGCCGGGTTTCTTATTTTTAGGTGTTGGGCTTGGGATTGCTGGCAAGGGGAATAAGGGACATGGTGGGTTTGTAGGGATAAGGTATTGGACCAGGTTGAGTTTAGTTTTAGGATTTTAGGATAAAAGGTTTAGGGTATGATTTGTAATTTAGCAAACTGTAGGGACTGAAACTGCCTTTATCCAAAAATGTGATCCAATGGCCAATGTTGTAAATCTCTGGTTCTTTGAGTACTAGAATTGTCATTTTCTTCAAATATTCTTCAAGGGACTATTTTTGACAATTGCTGAAAGATGAGGGACTAATTCTACCAACTCTTCAATCTTTGCTCCAAGGACCATTTCTGACACTTTATGAATCTCTAAGGCTGAATTTGACTTTTTGAGCTTTTCCTTTGACTATTTGACTACCTCAGTTTCGGCTTATGACACTTTCCATTCTTGTGCTCGTTTTTGTCGATTTTAGCTTTGATTTATGTCCATTTATGAAATATCCATTCCTGCACAATCACAAACACAAAAACACAATATCTTTGGCATTTATGGTTAGTTTTTGGTCGTTTTGGTCTTAATTTGGTAAATAAATGGTATGTGAATAAGCACATACCAAAATCCCCCAGACTAAGATATTGTCGTGTCCTCACGCAATGTCATCACTTCACGCTTTTTGAGATAAATAATTTCACAACTCTTTTTACTAACTTAGGAAGTTAGCAAAACGTTCAAAAGAGATTACGAAATCATTTATTCCTGAAAACGCCCTGTTATTCTATTTTATTCATTATACTAATCTATACTACTATTTTTGTATTTTTCCATTTTTACTTGTGACGGTATGCCGACTTTCATTAGGGTCATAGAGTAAGAACACGACTCATGGAGAAGTGACCATACGGATAAAATTCGTCATCCTTGATTTTTCACAAGCCCCCAAACTAAGCTTAAAAACGAAATCATTGTTTAAGTACAAGTTAGATGCCAACACTACCCATGGAAGTTAAATGTGTGATTGCCTCTTGCTCCCATTTTCCTATTTTATCTAGATTTTTTTTTTATTTTTTGTTGAGAAATGAATTTCTTCATATTTTCTCGTTTCGATACCTTTTTATTCCTATAAAGATACCAAATTTAGACCCTAAGTAGTTTCCATCTTCTCTCGAGAATCATTGTTTTAAAAATGAGGTCCACATCAAAGTTATTTATTATATTTTTGACTTTTCCAATTTTCATTTTTCATTTTTTTTGCACTTATACTTTTCATTGATAATGTGAACTACGGAGCTTCATGGGGTAATTCCAAGACCTTAGACCTACTCGGAGTAAAGGATCCAAGGGCCGTTACGACGGAGAATTCCAAGACTCTAGACGTTCCTGAAATGAGGATCCAAGGTGGTTAGACCAAGACCTCACACATTTCCGAAAAGAGGTCCAAGGGCCGGCGCAAGAGGGTAGCCAAGACCTAAAACCTTTTGGAATTAAGGATCCAAGGGCCCGATCTCGAACCGTAGCTCATACTTAATTATTGAACTTATTTATTACGTGACTGATGCGCGTGGATTGCAACACGCACTACGTTTTACCTCTCGAGGGATCTCGAGAAGCTTGCAATCCCCACCAGGCAGTGTACCTGACCGATGTAGTATAGTGTAGTGGCAAGTACCGGGGGATTGATCGTTCTCTCACAAAGAATAGTGTTCGTTAGGCTAAAAGCTACTCTAATCTAGGTCTAAGGGTGGAAGAAGATTCTTTTTGTATTTTTATGTTTTTAGGAAAGCAGTAAATCTCTGGTTTTGGAGGATAGGGCGGAATTAGTTGCTAGTCAACTAACCCAAGTAATCTACTTCTAAGCTACTTATATTCTTTTGTATTTTTGGTTTTAGAGAAAATCAGTGGTGGAGAATAGTGTTTACTTAGATTTCATTACTCCCTAACTATCTTTTACCATGTAATTAGTATGTTGAGTTTGCGTGGATGACGGGTGTATTCCTAACAAGTTGTAGGGAGTGCGTTCAATTCCCTAACTCTATAAGTTCCTACCTCACTCTATGACGATACGTCAAGCATCCTATCATGAGCTCACCGATAGCAACCTATGCATGAAATACTACCTTAAAATCGATAACGCACATACGATTCACGTTTCTAAAGACGTTCAAGCTTGTTACCGTATAGGAGATTAGCCAGTTTTCTCTAGTCTAACGTAGATCAAACATTCATCCAAATACAATCACAACATACACATCACATGATAATCAATAGTTAGGTTTCATTAGATCTAAGCAAACACAAAGTAAATTAGCCTAGCATGTTAAAAGAAAGACAAGTACAAGCATAAATCACACAACACATAGACATATTGTATGAATAAAGACTTATCTTGGATTAAACATGCAAGTTAGAGGGGTTAGGATACCCTCTAAGGTCACTAATACACGAACTAGGGTTTAACCCTAAAGTTCTTCACACCAAAATTCGACTCTAGTTCTCCAAAGTTATATAAAGTAAAGAAAAATCGTTCTATATATATAGAAAACGCGGGCTGACGGCGTCAACCCAATAGGTGACGTCGTCAGCTCGGCGATTAGGGTTTTCAGACGGCCTTCCTTGACGTGGTCATAATTGCTGGTTCCAGATCTGACGGCCTTGGTTGACGGCGTCACCAATTTGCACTACGAACTCTCTGGCCCGTCACGAGTATTTTTCCAATTCTGGACTTCACTTGTTCCTGACGGCGTCACCTTGTAGAGTGTGACGGCGTCACCTTCTGTAATCTTCAAGGTCTTTTGAGTTTTTGTTGTTTTCCGCACTTTTTCACTCCGAAAACGCCCGAAAATGCTTCTTTTGTGATTTTCCCTTCAAAAGTACCTAAAATGAGAAAAGAAACGACTTTGGGTGAAATCCAAACCAAAAACATACGAATTAGGACTCAAACCGACCCCTAAAAACGTAACATTTTTCGTCTCATCAGTGACTTTGATGTGTACCCAATTTTTAAAACAAGGATTCTCTTAAAAGATAAAAAAAACTAAATTTCGTCAAAACCAAACATCTTTAATTATTTTATTCATAAATATGGGGTGAAACAATTTTGTGGGAGCAAAAAGCCACAAGTACCTTCGATGAGCTCTAAAGAGAACCAACTACTCCACGTTTAGCATCTAACTTCTAAATAAACTCTATCATTTCTCGTTCTTCGCAAATTTAAAATCTCAAATAATGAGATCCGCGAATGCTTAGCCGATAATCGAATATTAAGATTATATTGGTTAAGGGAGACCAGCTAGGGCTCAACACGCCCGGATCAAGTCAAAATTTTTATTCCTACGCTCGCCAGCGGAAAGTCAAACATGGTGGCAAAACTTATTATATTTTTGCACAATTTTTTCACTTTTTCTCATTTTTTTTTACTTTTTCATGACATTTTCATTAATTTTTTTTATCAATTTTTTTTCAAATTTTTCAATTTTTGAGGAAAAACGGGGTTGCGTAAGTAAACGGTTTAAGTGAAAGTGCAAGGTCAAATCGAATCGAAGATTCACCCCCCAGACTAAAGATAAACATTGTCCTCAATGTTTCAAAGATAAGGGTAATCCTAACAAAAATCTAAGGCCGTTTATTAATAATGCCAAAAGATAAATGTTAGTCGATAAGATAATGGATATATTGGATTTCCCGTAACAGCAACGATGAATGAGACTCGAGTAGAGAGAAAGACAACGAGCACGAGAGTCTTCATAAATCGGGGCAAACCCTGAACATACACAAACAACCACGAAACACGAGATATGGAAGAAGGTCGCCCCTCCTTACGTTACTTATTAGAAAATAGAAAAGAAAAAGATAGATGGATAAGCATGGGTTGCCTCCCACGAAGCGCTTTGTTTTTTTATTACCGAGTCACGTAGCTTCACTCGATCTCCGAATTCAATTGTCCTTGGGGAAAGTTTGGAGATTGGGACAACCATGGGTGGTATGTCCCCTCCGAAGTAATGTTTGAGACGATGACCGTTCACCTTAAAATTGGGACCATCGGGTTGAGCTAACTCGACGGTGTCATAAGGAAAACCTTGGGTAACGGTGAACGGTCTTGACCAACGGGTTTTGAGTTTGCCCGAGAAAATCTTCAATCGAGAATTTAAAAGAAGAACTCGATCACCAATGTTGAAAACGCGGTCTTTGATTTTGGAGTCATGAATCCTCTTCATTTTCTCTTTGTAGATCAAGAATTCTCGTAGGCTTGATCACAAAGTTCGGTCAATTCATTCAATTAAACTTTTCTGTGATCACCCGTGATTTTTAGGTCAAAATTAGCATGTTTCAAGGCCCAGTAGGCCTTGTGCTCTAATTCGATGGGCAAGTGACAAGCCTATCCATACACCAACTTATAAGGAGTACACCCGATTGGTGTTTTGTAAGCGGTGCGGAAGGCCCATAAAGCATCATCTAATTTATCGGCCCATGAAGCACGATTTTCTCCTACGGTCCTTTCTAATATATGTTTCAAACCACGATTGGAAACCTCAACTTGACCGCTCGTTTGCAGGTGATACGCGGTAGAAAGACGATGAGTAACTCCGTACTAAAACATAACTTTGGCAAATTGATCGTTACAAAAATGGGTACCGCGATCACTTATAATAGCACGAGGAGTTCCAAATCGGGCAAAAAGACTTTTCAAATTCTTAACCACAACTCGGGCGTCATTGGTGGGGAGCGCCTTTGCTTCAACCCATTTCGACAAGTAATCGACGGCTACGAGTATATATTTATTCCCTCGAGAAGACGGGAATGGTCCCATAAAGTCAATACCCCAAACATCAAAGATTTCACAAACTTGAATCGCATTTTGAGGCATTTCATCTCTATGTGAAATTTTTCCTTGACGTTGGCACGAGTCACACGACTTCACCAAGTTATGTGCATCACGGTATATCGTCGGCCAATAGAAGCCAGAATCAAAAACTTTCTTAGCGGTGTAATTGGCATCATGATGTCCCCCCGTGGGTCCATTGTGGCATGCCATAAGAATCTCATCAGCTTCCTTGCCGTGAACACACCGCCTAATCACTTGGTCCGCACATACTCTAAACAAATAGGGGTCGTCCCAATAATAATGCTTAACGTCCTTAAAGAA
Organism: Artemisia annua; assembly: GCA_014162995.1. NCBI lineage: Eukaryota > Viridiplantae > Streptophyta > Magnoliopsida > Asterales > Asteraceae > Artemisia > Artemisia annua. The sequence goes on from LBNU01018737.1 coordinate 33,157, forward strand.
TTTCTTTTTTTGTTGGGACGACATCCCTTTCCTAATGAAATTCCCTGCATGGTAATTCGCAAAATCGGTGAACCATGGGGTATTTGGGTCATGTGATACACTCCCAAGTGTCTCGAGAGGAAATGACTCATTAATATCCTTTTTCTCAAGAACACTTTGATGGGGATTCTCTAATCTAGAAAGATGGTCGGCGGCTAGGTTCTCCGCTCCTTTCTTGTCACGAATTTCGACATTGAATTCTTGAAGAAGGAGAACCCATCACATTAATCTTGGTTTAGCATCTTGTTTTGTCATTAGGTATTTTAAGGACGAGTGATCCGTATACACTATGCACCTTTTCAAAAGAAGGTAAGGTCGAAACTTTTCAAAGGAATATATAACGGCTAACATCTCTTTCTCAGTAGTCGTATAGTGATAACGCTCAAAATTAACATGTTTTTAGTCACGTTATTGTGGATTTTATGGTCACTTTTATGAACTTATGGTACTTAATTGAGCATAATTCGTGTTTTAGGTTCATGGAAGCTCAAAGTAAGGAAAATGCAGAAAAAGACGTAAAAACGATCAATAAACGAAGATTTATGCATGTACGAAGAATTCCCGACAAATGAAAGTCTCTTGGAGTATATTCGAGAAGATTAAAGTCATGAAGTTGTCACTCCAAAGACTCAAGAATAAAGTACAAGAAGGAAAACGAGAAGTGAAATGAAGAAAAGAAGCTCAAACGAAGAATTATTGGAAGACTCGTTGTTCCCGACACACCTTCACCATTTTGGCCATAAGTTGAGCATACGAACTCCGATTTAGGTGATTCAAGCGGCCACGGAAAGCTAAGAGAAAGATCTACAACTTTCAAGTTTACCATTTTCTGCCAAAATGCATCCAACCGATCGGTTGGAGCCCAACCGATTCGGTTGGTGCTTTTGGTCATCTTCCAGCCGATCGGGTTGGAGCCCAACCGATTCGGCTGGATGATTCTGACCTCCCCAAGTCATTTTTAATGCTTATTTAAGTGTCTTTAAGCCCCAAGTCCGATCATGTCTCCATAATAACTCCATTTACTGCCATTTTATGACACTTTGTGCCCAAGAAACTTGCTTGGAGGCTAAGGCTTGATTTCTACTATAAATAAGACCACTTTGGCTTGGTTCTAGGTGTGCAAATCGAGCCTCCACCCTCAAGGACGAATTTCCACCAAAATTAAGGTACAATTCCAGCCTCCACCTTAAAGGAAGAATTGTTACCGTGTGCACTTCTAGCCTCCACCCTAAAGGAAGATTTGGCACCAAAACAAAGGCGCGATTCCAGCCTCCACCTTAAAGGAAGAATTGTTGCCAACTTACCATGGTGAATATCAAGCCTCCACCCTAAAGGACGAATCTTCACCAAGTGCATTTCTAGCCTCCACCCTAAAGGAAGAATTGTCACTACCTTTGCCTATTGTAATTCATACTTTGGGTAAACTTTGTTACTTTTATATTTCATGATGCTTATGATTACCATGTTTGTTAAAGACTTATGTTCGGTTGAATAATATATGTTTAGTTGGGAATTGTTCACTTACATTGGTGAATAGTTTATCTAGAGTGTGGTTGCTATAGTTCCACATGTTTCTTATCATTGAAATTCTCATCATATTTGGTTATATTAGAACTTGTCTCGTTTATTGTTTAGATTAATTATTATTGTGGTTTGATCCGTGACAATCATAACCACCAACTTGTTACTAGCTTAAACAAACAAACAACACTTGAGTGCAACCAAGTCTCTTGGGACGATCTCGACTTACCCACCTTTACTACATCGAATGAGTATACTTGCTCGTATGTGCTAAAGAATTAATCGGATAAATCGTGTTTATAAATTTTAAAACTTGCACTAACTAAAAACCAACACCATATAGTGAGATTGAGCTTCATTCATCGTCTTACTTGCATAGTGTATCGGTTGAAAATACTTGTTCTTTCGTTGCCCCAAGACCGCCCCGATAGCATAATCGCTAGCATCGCACATAAGCTCAAAAGGCAAGTCCCAATCGGGGGCAACTAAGATCGGAGCCTCCGTTAACTTCTTCTTAAGAATATTAAATGCCTCATTGCACTCATTTGAGAAGATAAACAGGGCATCCTTTTCAAGAAGGTGGGTCAAAGGTCGGGCTATCTTAGAAAAGTCTTGAATAAATCGTCTATAGAATCCGGCATGACCGAGGAAACTTCGGATTCCCTTGACGGTCGTGGGATGAGGTAGCTTTGCGATCACATCAACTTTAGCTCTATCGACCTCAATCCCAGCTTTTGAAATCTTATGGCCAAGGACAATGCCCTCTTTAACCATGAAATGACATTTCTCCCAATTTAGAACCAAATTGGTGTCTTCACACCGTTTTAGCATTTTTTCTAAATGGGAGAGACAATTGGTAAACGAATTTCCATAGACCGAGAAGTCATCCATGAATACTTCCATAGTCTTCTCGATCATGTCATGGAAAATGGCCATCATGCACCTTTGGAACGTGCCTGGAGCATTGCATAAGCCAAAGGGCATACGTCGATAAGCAAACGTCCCATAAGGGCAAATAAAGGTGGTCTTTTCTTGATCGTGAGGGTCAATGTATATTTGTAAGTATCCAGAAAAACCATCGAGAAAACAATAAAACTCATTTCCCGCTAGACATTCTAGCATTTGATCCATAAAAGGAAGTGGGAAATGGTCCTTACGAGTCGCTTCATTAAGCTTTCTATAGTTGATGAGACGAAAAGTGTTACGCTTTTAGGGGGTCATTTAAGCCTTAATTCGTATAAATGTGATCAAATATTGCCCTAAATCGTTCCTTTTGTCATTTTAGGTACTTTTGAGAGGAATTCTGGAAAACATGAATATTTGGACTTTTTTGGAGCATAAAAGTGAAGAAAACGACAAAGTCTCAAAAGAAGCAGAAAATTACAACCTGACGGCGTCAGAGTCACAAGGTGATGCCGTCAGCAAGCCTTGACAAAAGAGTGGAAACCAATTATCAAATGATGGGCCAGAAAGATTTTGGAAATTAACACCTGACGTCGTCAGGTGTTAGAAGGTGTAGGCCGTCAGGTTATGATTTAAAGAGTGACGGCCCAGAGAGGAATAGAGAGTGACGGCGTCAGAAGTGGATCTAGGCCATCCGAGAAACCTAATGGCGGCGAGCTGACGACGTCAGCCTCTATAACCTGACGC
>LBNU01018740.1:10310-28608 GCA_014162995.1 Artemisia annua
TTTACATACCCTACCATCAAAGGTTGATACATATAAATAAACACCTTGATATAAGGCCAATAACTTGAGAGAAATATAATCACTACATTGTGGTCACATAAATCTCCATTTCTTGTAATAATCATATTGCTCCTAATTTGTGGTCACCTAGGCTGTTTAAAACCTTTTCAACAGTTCTAGTGACTTAGTAAATAATTGGGTGATTAGTTTCTAATTTGTACTTCTTATGAAAAAAGAAAAAAAATAGAAAAGTACTTAGAGGCGATAATCAATTTGGTAAAAAAGATAACCGAAAATAAAGGCAACTTGAATATATTTTGAAACTTTGACATAATTTCACAATTACAGATACCTAATTCAGCAATAAGATTATGCCTATATTCTTTATAATTAACGCCATGTTGAGCCGCAATCCCTTCACTTCAAGTTCATTCTAGAACAAGCAGCACCATTTCTGCATGATCATAATTAAAGCACAATTATTTTTTAAAGTGGGCTTAAACTGGTCGGGTTTGGTTGACATGTTACCTTTTATTTGAATTTCATAGATAGTTAATGAATTAAATCTTATAAGAATATATAACTGTATCATTATATGATAAAATATCCGACCCATTTGATTCATTCCTATTCCACCACTTATTTGTTTTGTTTACCTGTTAGACCGGTTATCATATTATCATTCAAGTCATCCATTTTCTTATGCACAAGTTATAATTATCACCTAACTAATAAAACGATCTAAAAAATGTGAAAAAGGGATGCATACCTTGGTGCTTGTGGTATCATTTTTTGGAATGTTTGAATTACATGAAGGCCGGAAGATGACTATAAAACCTTCTCCAGATTTTGGGTCCTTTTCATCACACGCCCCAAACATTGGCACTGATGTTGATCTATGTGACTGTCAATATGTAACAAATTTTGATACTTATTTACCTTATATGAGTTAGGCCTATTATTAAACTAATAAATAATATGATAATAAGATCAATAAACTAGAACACATCATATAAAAATGATGTACCTAAATAACATGCATACTTTATTTGTAAGGTTAGATTTGCCATGTAGCTCTTTGAATGTTTGGACATATAATTGGAATATGTTTTCTTAAAATTGCCAGCGGAGATGGGCTAATTGAAGGGTACAATAAGCCGGGTTAGGTGAACCTACAAGAGTTTTATCTAATAGCTTATCTTATATGCTAATAAACACGTTTTTTAGCCGACCCATAATTAACTTCTTTTAAAAATATCTTACATCCTCCGATTGACAAGTGTCACCTATACAATTTTATAAAACTAATTAAAACTAGAGATTTGCTATACAATGCCCATTAGACAATAATTAAGATAAATATAAAAAGAAATTTAGACTTTATTAAATTAAAAATCACGTACATTTAAAGTAATTTGTATGTTCATTTATTAAGAATTATTGATATATAAATACTTCAATTATTTAAAGAATATGCTATTTAATATTCCTTAACAAAATAAGAAAAGTTTTATCAAATAAATAAGGAATCTCATTTCAATTTAACTACTCAACCGTTCTGCTCATTCAGTCATTTAAAATCTATCATAAAAGTGAAATGTGAAAACTTAAACTAATAAAAGAAATAATGAAAACTTAAACTAATATAGGAAATGTTGAAAGTCCGAAACTACCAAGTTTTTGTAGTATTTTGTTTATCTTTTCTAGCTTTCGTTAGATCATTTTTATTTTTTTAAGTTAAGTCATTTTATGTAACCAAAATATCACTACAACTATCTGCAGCTAAAGGTGGCAATTCGGGTCGTGTTTGGGTTAACAGGTTGGCGAGTCAGAAAACCCAAAACCGAACCTGACCCATTTAAATTATTGGGTCAGCTATGTTTACCCTAACCTGTATATATATAACCCGAAACTGACCATTTAAAATGTATATATACTTGGGTTAGCGGGTTAAATATGTTACACGGTTTGAATATGTTAAATGGGTTTCAGGTTGACCCATTTAAGCCATTTTATATACAAAAGTAGGCACATTAAATGAGTAAAAAAGGTTAAACGAGTTTGCGGGTGACCCGTTTAACCCATTTAACCCGTATAATAAAATATAAATAGTTTTTAATTTAAGTAAAAAATCTTAATCTTAAACGGCTTGACGGGTCGACCCGCTTAATTTATTCCCAACCCGAACCTAACCTGTTTAATAAACAGGTTAGTTGGGTCGACCCAAACCTGGCCGGAAATCTATTATAGGGAATCTATTATAAACTCAACCCGAACTTGTTAATTTGCATGTCGGTTTCAGGTCGGGTTTCGTGTCGAGTTAGAATTGCCATCCCTATCTGTCGCTATAAAATCTCGTTGCTATGCGCGGCCACTCGTCTAGTTTCAAATTAATATTTGTATCATTGTAAATCCAAATTGAAAATATTTGCTAATTAAATTGTTAATTTTGTTTTATGCTAAAAAATAGAAAAATAAAAACAAAAATAAAATAAAATATTATTATGAATATATTTATTATATTGAAATATATTTATTATATTGATTGTACACATTAATCATCATATTCATGACCTTTGATTAGTCTTGTAATACCCAATATGTACTTAATACCATTCATGTTAAGGTCCCTATAAATAGAGACACCTATTGTAATGTGAAGACACACCAATAACAAGTTCTATCTTTCCCTCTCATACTCTTTTATGTTCCTTTGATTATTGTTCTTATTGTGCTATTAGGCCGTTGTTTCACAACACGTTATCAGCACGAATTGACTCGAAAACAGGTTTGCGTTGATAGGACAAGATTCAGTCCATTGATGGAATCTACTTTTTGATTCCATGAGAGGTTAGTTTACTATCGATTTCACAATAATAAAGTTTATTGATCTGCTCAAAAAGTTGATTCTTAAACTTGTGATCTATATTAATAATTGATATTAATATCTTATTCTTGAAACGTATTGCATAAAAGATTTCAATAAACAAAAGATTTCAATAAACGTTACTGATATAATTTTGATATTTGCTGAAACCCAAGACTTTAGATATGTACATGTCCACCAATAATTTTGTAATTTTATTTCTTCTTTGTTCTTTATTGCCATCACTAAAACTTTAAAAAATTATTTGGCCAAAGCTTGCATGTGCCTAATATACGTATGATACTATAGTAAACTATGGAATAATATGTTTAAAGTAATCAATATAGATTTGTTCTATGCGTGTAAAGACGGGTTACATCGTATATCCCTGTATCTAATTTGATAATAGTTTATTTATGTAGTATTATCTAATTTTATCGCTTACAAAAGCCTTAGCCCCACTATTAAGATTGTTATGTCTGCATGATAGATCTAATAATTAAAATAATAATAATAATAATAATAAATAAAGTTTTCACTAATTTTATGTTGATGAATTATTAGGGTAGACGATGTTTCTATTTATCGGTATTATATGTTCGTAAACCCGTAAATCATTTGATATGATGATATAAACATGTTTGATAAAATTTTAAAAGAAAATTAAATGTGATACGTTTGTCTTATTTGTAGTCATCATCCAAAGATTGTTGTATACCGGGACTTTAGATGTTTAAACAATTTAAATAAATTGTGATTCATCTCATGTATGTACTGTGAGAGTTTGTTGATGATATGATAAAACTTTTATTTTACCTTTTTCGTGAATTTTTTGATATTATAGATTTCATGATATCTATAAAACATATAAAGTGTTGGTTAAGAAACTTTTGTTGAAATCTTTAACCCGTAACTCAGTGTAGATCGAGAACATGCGTGTTTTTATATATATGATATGACTTATTATGAATGAACTTTAAAGAACTTTGTTTATTTTTGTTAGTTGCTAATATTTAGTTCTAATAGTCTTACTGACATAATTACCATTATGAAATCTCAAGTTTTGATTATGTGGTCCGATTTCATCAAACTTTCTTATAATTTTGTGATGCAATTTGTATTGAACTGAAAAGAAAGGGTAGTTTATATTCGTACGTTTTGCTAAAAGATCCTAAACCCTTGTCTTAATTACGTCCTTCAATTTTATCAATAACTTTGTGAGGCAATAACCTTTAGCGACCATGATGATGATGATGGGTTCTTTCGTTGAGTCTTGCTAGTACTATATCATCTCTATTGTTATTTGTTCACGTTGAATGTAAGCCATTAAATTTTGAATCACATTTTTGAGTTGATTTTCTACACAATAAAATAAAAAGATTGGAATAAGTTTGATTGACTAGATATTTTATCCTCGCGATTTCAAACTACAAAAGATAAGACATGATTATATTACCTCGTATTAAACTGACATCATGTACGTATTTACTTCGGTATTTTGTTACAAGCATTATCAATTTGAAGAAAGTAATCATATGCAAACCGTACGTGCATAATGTAGAGTTGTTTGCGTGTAAGACATTTGATTAATTGATTAATGGCATACAATGTGAATATTATATTAATATGTGTGTGAAATAAATAAATAAATAAATATACTTATGGTTGGAAAAGTTTTAATTGTTGGAAGCACAAGGACATGTAATTATTCGTCAACTATTTTATGCGATGATAAAGTTATAACAAATTGACAAGGATAGTAAGAGAAATATTGAACTCTATTTGCTATGTCCCATAGAGAAAATAAAACAAGCTTCTAATGAAATATCATTAAACTATTCTGTTATATATGTGTGACGGATTGTCATATGATCTTTTGCTTACGAGATATCATTAGTTGCTTGATTGTGTATATGTGTTTCGCTAATAGTGTGGCTTTAGTAGTAAAAACATGTTTTTCTGTTTGAGAAATAGGCTATCAGGATATTACTCGTATATTACATGGTACAAAAGTTTTAAAAGTGCCCATTATATTTGGTTGGAGAGGTATTTGTTTAAGTGTGATCTAGTATTAATTTTCCTTATTATTTGATTTTTACATAAAAGTTAAGTGTAGTTGAAGCACATGTGGTCATAAATTAAAAGTTTATGAGCCAAAATTATTTTATTGAGTGGCATGACCGGTTAGACTATCCCGGGTCAATGATGATGCGAATGTATAGAAGAACCATAAGTTTCTTCAAAGATAGATTTGATTGTTCTCATTAGAAGTTAATTGTTCATTTGTCACCACCAAATTAAAGTAAGGATTTTGTCCTATAAAGTTTTGGAAAATAACATAAAGGGGATGTATGTAGGCCTATACATCTACCATGTGGATCATTTTGAGTTTTAAAATCGATGCATCGTCAAAATGATCATCAAAGACGCAACTAAAGGTTAGCGTGATTGATGACTCGTCTTATAAAATTGCGAGCATGATTTTCCATATTTAATTATTGAGAATGGTGGTGAATACTTCCAAGTATTGGGCGATTATTGGAATAAGTGTTGAACATAAAAGTAGCCATGTTCATACGCGAATTGCTTTTGTTGAAACGTTTATAAAACGTCTTCAGTTGATTGCAAAGCCAATAATATTATGAGAACAAAACTTTTAGATTATGGGGCATGTTATAACATAAAATTCGCATCTTGGCAACAATTTATAATGACTCCTCCCTATTAGAATGGTTTTGGTCAAGAACCACATGTTTCCCATATAAGAATTTTGTAAACGTGCGGTATATGTTTATTGTAAATCCACCACAAACGCACAATAATGGGATGTTGAAATGGATAATTCATTCAAGGGGAGAATGAGCAGCAAAGGAAATGGAATGAATTATGATATAAATGTTGATCCTCACAGGAATGAATATGAACTTTAAGTTAAAGGGACAATTTATATTCCAGATCTAGTAATTGACAGCACGTTTGTGACCTAAAATAAGTGATTAGATATTATAAATGCTGCTAATGCTTCAATTAAAATGTGTGTCCCAAAAGTACAACCAATGAATGGTAGTAAGTCTATGGCATGGCTGCATCATGATAGACTAATCGATTCCAAGTAAAAGTCCTCGAATGAATAAATGAAATGGAGCAAGAAAATCAAGATGGTCAAATCGAGGTAATAAAGACCCCATAGTCTCTTAAAGAGACATTAGACATGAAGGTTCTTGAAAAACCCCGGGTACGTGAAAAACTATGAGATCTCAGTAAATGATGTGTATATTGCAATGTCTAGTAAAGTGTGGAATCGAAAATATAAATGAATCGACGTCGATGGAGATATTGTATAAAATAATATGCATGATAATTATTATGTAAATAAATAAGATAGCGCTATAATCATGGTGAGGATCATGGAAGAATACCTGCAGGAAGTGCAGATGTATCAATGAACGGCCAAAAGATGTAAAGACGCAAAGAAGAAATGAAAGAGTAAAGTCTCTTGTGAAGAGACATGGTTAATGGGACTTGAAGTCCGTATATATGAATGTGTAAAATTATTGGATATGCATTGATCTTTATGAGAAAGTGAAATTAAAGTATTGAAATTTTGGTATATAAGGCATAACTAATGGCACGCAATACTTTCGTAAAGACATGTAAATGATCATAAGGAGATATGTTCTCATGTGGTGGATCCAATAATGTATTTAATATTTATAAGTTTGGCAATATCATAAGTAATCGATATGCGTCTAAAAGTTAATGAATAGAGCTCATGTGTTTTTGAGATTTCATTATAGCATATAAAATGCATGGAGCATGCAAGTGATATTTAGAACATATAAGAAAAGTTCTCGAGAAACTACTTGATTGTATTGAATTAATCATGTGTTTGGCAAATATGTTATAATCGCCTTAGTGTATAGTATTGTGTCAAATAAATAATTTTGTTAGCATATGAAACTTTATAAAGAGATTTAGATGTGAATATGTTTTAAGTTTCATACAATTTGATTTTATGATTGTAAATGCGACTGAATGCATAGAAGTTGAATTCAAAAAGACGGAGCTTGTCTTAGCTTATGAAATGAACATCGTAAAGATGTAATCACTATGCATCATGAAAGCTGAAGAAAGATGCTACATATGTTTATACGGATAAATGACGCTCATGTTTATGAGGTTGCATGATGAAGAAAGACCCCTTGATTTATAAATATGATGATCACAATATCGATTTAAAGTGTCGTACAAAATTGTGTATGAAACATTTATGATTCTCACCAATGGTCATACATGATAGAATATATCATTTGAATTAATTGTGTTTGCAATGAATAACTTGTGAAGTACGATGATGTACTTGAATGAGATGTATGACTTACATTAATCCTTAAAATGGATATGCGAACAACATGTAGAGAATATATATTCACGTGATTCTATCAAGTCACTTCAATGTGCATTTCACTGACTCAATGAGCTTAAGTGATGTGATCATCAGGGGGAGAGAAGATACGCGTTGCACTCTTTTTCCCTTAACCATGGTGTTGTCCCCACAGGGTTTTCCGGAAAGGTTTTTAAGGAGGCAACATCCCCGAGCGTATAAAGGAGTTATGTACTCTTTTTCCTTCACTAGAATTTTGTCCCACTGGGTTTTATCTAGTAAGGTTTTAACGAGGCATAATCTTCAAATGGAGTAAAACAAATATTTCGGTATCTTCAAGGTACAAAGGATATGGGTTTATATTTCACTAACCCATCAAATACAAGTTTATTTGGTTTTGAAGATGCATGATATACGTCTCACCCTCAAATTGGTTTATCTCAAATTGGATATGTATTTACAAGTAGAGGAACAACAATTTCATGGAGTTCAATAAAGCAGACAATCTCAGCAATGTCATCTAACCATGCAAAAATTCTAGCGATCCATGAAGGAAGTCGAGAATGTGTTTGGTTAAGAAGTGTGATACAACACATACGTAGATCATGTGGCTGGAAATGAGGGACCAACAATTTTACACGAGGACAACGCAACATGCATTGCTCAACTGAAGGAAGAGTTTATTAAAGGTGACAGAACCAAGCACGTTTCACCGAAGTTCTTTTTTACTCATGACCTACAAAAGAATGGCGATATTATTGTTCAAAAGATTCGTTCAAGCGACAATCTAGCAGATTTATTTACCAAGGCACTCCCTACCTCAACATTTATGAAATTGGTATTTGGCATCGGAATGCGGCGTTTCAGTGAGCTCAAGTGAAGTGATTATGAGGGGGAATAATACGCACTGCACTCTTTTTCCCTTGGCTATGGTTTTTCTCCCACCGGGTTTTTCCTAGCAAGGTTTTTAATGAGGCAGTATCCAAAGCGTATTTTAATGATGTACAATCAAGGGGGAATGTTATGAATATATTTATTATATTGAAATATATTTATTATATTGATTGTACACATTAATCATCATATTCATGACCTTTGATTAGTCTTGTAACACCCAATATGTAATTAATACCATTCATGTTAAGGTCCCTATAAATAGAGGCACCTATTGTAATGTGAAGACACACCAATAGCAAGTTCTATCTTTCCCTCTCATACTCTTTTATGTTCCTTTGATTATTGTTCTTATTGTGCTATTAGGCCGTTGTTTCACAACAAATATATAATTGATTCATTTATATGCTCTTCATATATGATTGAGATTTTATTCAACTACAAACAAACTGATCATTCATTTTCTTCGCAACTTAATAGCATTTCTCTTAAACTTATATAGTTTAATTGTCCTTTGCATAACGTGATTCCACATATGACACAAGGATATGAGTTTACATATGTTTCGATTATTGCATTGCATTTTGATAACAGAGATGATAATGTTCGTGGTTTAAATTCCATTTTAAGTGATTCTTTTAATTTTTGTTCATTTTAAAATCCCAAAAAAAATCAAATGTGTTTACTTTAAGCTATTTTGTTTTGATATGAAAGTGAAAGATTAGCAACTCAAAATTTTTAGCATATGATATTGATCTTTTATATTTTGCAATTCACAATCATGTTTTGTATCTTTTTCCTTTAAGCTATTTTGTTTTGATATGAAAGTGAAAGATTAGCAACTCAAAACTTTCAGCATATGATATTGTCTTTTTTATTTTGCAATTCACAATCATGTTTACATCTTCTTCAGCGCAAAGGTTCATACAAATGGTTGTTCATGTAAACTTTTAAGTTTTCGTGTTAATAAAGAAAAAAGGTACAAAACAAGTATTACAATCTTAGACAACATTGAAGCATTTAGAAAGGAGTATTTGTTTTATTTAAGGGATAATTTAAAAAATGACCAAGTTGCTCAATCGATGGGGATTTTTGACCTTGGATTTGAAAATTCTTATTTTGATCAGTTGCCCAACGCAACACTTAACGGGGGGACGCCAAGTGGTGAATTTTTTGGCAACGCCGCCAAATTTTTGGTAACTTGGGACACCTGGCGTCCCAGGGGGCGCGACACATTTTGGGCAACCAGGGCAACCGGTAAAAATAAAAAAAAAGTTAATTCCATGGTCAAAAATACTCATCGATTGGGCAACTTGGTAATTTTTGGAATTATCCTTTTATTCAATTCCTTGATATGCTTTCGATAAATGATAGCGTATACACATAGTTTCTAAGATATCTACCACTTCTAAGTTCTCAACTCAGAATTCGTTGAAAAGTTTTACTTTCGAAAAATCGATGAATTACTTTATCTTCCAAAAGTACGTGCATCTTGGATTGAATGATTAGTTTATAAGCTTTTGGTTTGGATGATAACACCACAATTTAGTTTCTTATATACTTTTAAGCAAAAACTTTTAGTATAGTTTGTAATGCTTTATATGCACGCGTTTTAACTTTGAGGCTACAGGTTTGTTTATCAATGTATGGTTACATGTTACTTATGTAGTTATGTTTATAAGCCTTTGGTTTGGATTTGATTTGATTGGGTTGATTCTTATTGATTTCAAGTCTTGTGTTCTTTGATTCTTTGTCTATTTTTTCATCACCATCTTTGTAAGACTCATTATTTTTCTTCTTTTTCTACTGTACTCTATTCATATTCATGCATGTTCATACAATATTGAATTGATTATACCTTGTATTGGTGGAAAAACACTTTATAGACTTGTTTTGATTACGATTTAAGAGGCTGTTCTACGACCAGTAGGAAAACGGGTTTGGTGACTAAAATCAGTTGGTTTATAGGTTCAAATAAAAATATAGGCTTCCAGATCCAGGTCTTAGCTTCATCTTTCGGGGTGGCTCATTCCGTAACTCCACACGATGAATTAAACAGAAAATCTTTCGTAAAAGTAGTCAAAACTAAAGTAACAGATTTCATACGATAATTAGTCCAAATTTTTGTACTAAACCAATTGTTGATGTTCAAATAGAAAAGTCAGAAAACACTTTAACTTAAACATTGCCGCTTGAACCAGGTCAAACGGAGTTGTATAACTCAAAATATAGTCGTTTTCGTGAGACCAATTGTTGCTGTTAATTACCAGCTATTGACACATAAGGGAAAACTAGTAATTTCACTTAGGTTATGGAACTTTTTGGGCAGTGGGACCCACAAAATTGATTTGTACACTCAAAGATCTTTCTGTGAGCGTAAAAACCGGGTCATAACTCTTTACATGTTAGGAGAACCGAGTTTGACATGTTGGGAAATCATATTTAAAACCTAATATACTTAAGAACTAGGGCTTGTAAAACCTTTCTAAAATGGCAACTTTAGTCCTTTTCCTTTTATAAACTTTATAAATACCAAGTAGTAAGGTATAATCTATGTGTAAACTTTACAAAACTCATGTGCATTCATACGTTGTTATTTACTCAACCTAAGGCGCGACTTATATTCTAGGTTGCTTCTAAGACTTTTCTCGGCTTCTCGTTAGCTCATTTCTTGTAACTTTGTATCATTTGCTTAAGGTGTGTTTATAGCCCCACTTTACTTGTTTAATCTTTTTATAAACTCTTTCGGGTAGATACATGCTACGTTTTACTAATGGACACAAGTGATTGAAATTGTTTAATAAAAATGTTATTATTATTACTAACAATAAGTACCGTTTTTCCAGAAGGCCCCATATCATGAACCATTAATTACTTAATGTAAGCGTGAATGCCAGTGAATAGGCCTATTGGGATTGACGAATCCTGTGTGAATTGATTGGATAAACAACCAGACGCATTGTATTTGGGTGGCTAGATAACTGGCAAATTACCTACTGGGGCAATTTGTTATTAATATATCATTAATTGGATACTCTCAGTTAACATTTTATGTGTCATGAGTTTAGTGCAATAATAACTGCTATATGACTATTGTAGCGATTAGAATTGCCTCTTTAAACTTGAAATCTTGTGGTCCAGTACTTAACTATAAACCTATGAATTCCACTCAACAATTTTGTTGACTTTTTAGCATGTTTATCTCAGGTCTGTAAGGTGATAGCTTGGTTAGAGCATTAGAGTCTTTGGCATTTTTGGAAGGCTCTATCGTATTAATGATTTTCGTTAGATAACATTTTGCAAAACATTATGTATTACTGTATTTTGGGACCTATTATCGTTATACTCTGATTATTTATCGAATGGAATACTTTTCAAAACTTCCCATTTAGAGTCGTTTTTATGACTATGTGCTATGAAGTAATACCCCAAGTTGACTTCCGCTGCTATCCTGAAGTTGGGGTTGGTACACTCATCATCATGTGTAATACCTCGTAAATTCCCATGTCATTTATTAATGCTAATCACAGAACGAATTCAAATCTAATGATAACTAAGCCATTTTTGCGGGCTAATTTAATTTTTTTTATATAAAACTATCACCCGATACCCCATTAGTCACTCTTTGAAGTCGAATAATAAGGTGTGACTCGAATAGCTCCCACTTGCGAAACGACACATAAAAGCGAACCTCGTGATATATCTAAGTTAAACAAAACTACACGACATATATATATATATATATATATATATATATATATATATATATATATATATATATATATATATATATATATATATATATATATATATATATATATATATATATATATATATATATATATATATATATATATATATATATATATATATATATATATATATATATATATATATATATATATATATATATATATATATATATATATATATATATATATATATATATATATATATATATATATATGTATATATATATATATATATATATATATATATATATATATATACATATGTATAGATATATGTATATATGTATATATATATATATATATATATGTATATATATATATATATATATATATATATATATATATATATATATATATATATATATATATATATATATATATATATATATNATATATATATATATAGAGGTGGGATCATGAAAAAAGTCCACTTTGGTAGAAAAGTGGGAAAAGTGTACAAATCTCCCCCTTCCATCTCCCCTCATTTTTTTCCCCAACTACAAGGGCCTCATTGTAACTTTTTTTATTTGTCAAGGGCTGTTTTGTAACTCTTAAAACTTGTCTTTAATACAATGTAGAGGTGTAGACATGTAGTGCAATGTCAAACAACTCCGATATAGATTATAACCGTAAGTGAGCTTTATTAGTTATTTATTTTCATTTTCTTTTTCTTTTTCTTTTTCTTTTTCCTGCACACGTCCACATAAGATGAATTGTAACACAAGCATTAATTTAGATTAAAACAGTAATATTTGATTATTTTCTGATGTGTTATATACAACATAAAGTCATTCCAGGTCTTTAAAAAAGCACTATATTGAACATGTCTATACAACATAACACACTTTAAACCATCATATTCAAGTCTATTAGATCGTCCATCTTCCCGACTTATTTTCTTGACACCGGTTGCAGGATCTTGGACCTTTTCCGTCCCTCTGCAGCTGCTTCTGAGACCTCTTCAGCATCTAAACGAGCTAATGTCCATGGGCTGATCTTCACAGGTGTTGACCTGGCTATATACTCTAAACATGTATACAAGTATTATTGAAATCATCACGACAACGAAACGATACTACGACCTACTTATCTTCTTTTTTCTTCAGGCCATTCATCAACTACATCTGTTATAAAGCTGGTGTCAGGTGACTTTTCTACATGAACTGACTCACAAAAATCAATTTCGCCCACATGCCCATTGACATTGGTCTCTTTCTTCCCGTTTTCAACAGCTACGTGGGCCAACTCAGACTTAACACCATCAATACCACCCATGTTTTTTCAAGATGAGAAACTTAAAGAACCTTCAAAATTCAACACCCTAAAGCACACATAACAGACATATCAACCAAACATAGAAAAGTCAATAGCTTTTTAATAGAAAGTAGTGAAATTTAAGCTTTACAAGCTTTAAGCAGACCAATTATAAAGACAAAAATATTAAATGTCATGAAATACATCATCTTGAACCAACAAACAGGTCTGATCTAACAATCTAAGTGATTGATGATGGTTGGGGGTATTACCAGGTTTCGCTTGACAATTAGTTGGGATGACAGGAAAACCAACAACATGATCACACCCCGATCACTGCACGCGCCTTTAAATTCAAGTATGTCACTAACTTGCAGAACCTAAACATTGAAAAACATGAGTCATGAAAATTCTAAAGCAATTTCTAGATAAGGAAGTAATACATAGAATAATGGTATGTTTGTATATGAGTAACTATACCTCTGGGAAAATAGCGTTGTAAGCTTTTGTGATAGCAAGAAGTTTTGCATTCTGGAACCAAATCTTGCAAAAACTACATTTTCCTTTTTGTATTCTCCCTTCTCACCTACCATATCACAAAATCAGTACAATGATTAGGTCCCAATTACTTACTTACCACCTTAGAGAAGATATTACTATTACAATGAAGATTAATTTGGTAACTTACTCTTTCAGCTATGTTATGGCTATTGGTGGCTTGTCCATGACAAGCCCTGACATGAATATAATGTCTTTGGATCCACTTTTGGCTTTGAATTTCCATTGCGGGTGTTCCTCTTTACTTTAGGTGGTTCAACTAATTCTGAATGAGATTCAACTATTTGCTTATGAGAGTCCATCTCCAGCTAGATAGTTGATCTTCAATGCTATTGTCACAATAAATTATTCCTAATAATAAGAGCTTTTTACAACAAAGAAACAACATAAGCTACTTCCTTTCCATAACTACAACTTAAGGGGTGTTTGGATTAGCTTATCTTATGGGCTTAATAACATACTAAAATATAAAGATATGCACTAATATACAAATGGATGCACTAAAATACTTACGAGGAAGGAGAATTAACATGGACTGGAATGTAGCATTTACTTGATTAAACATGGCTTTACAAGACATTTCTAAGGCAGGAACAACAGAAGACTCCACACTCAATTTAAGTGCTTCCTCTAAGATAGAATGAAGGTTCAGATGAAAATATGTATGAGTATCAGGCATCTTTTGTTTGTTATGAGCTAAAAATGGTAAAACCACTAAAAACAACCCAATTTAATTAACTCAACATGCTTTGGCGTGTACCCAGCTCACCAATCGCGCCACCTATTGTGCAACTGAAAACATATACTTAGACACCAGTCATGTTGTTGTACTAGTCCTTTTGACAAAATAAGCAAATCCAAACACTATCTTCAGAAGTACTTACCAAATAAGTACTTAGAGATGAAAAAAATAAACAATCTATGAGCAGCTAATGAGTACTTACTTTTAAGAGGAACAATCCCAAACACCCACTAAGTAGATAAGCAGAAGCTTTTGGATTACGCAAACACTCCAAAGTGCTTATCTACTAAAAAAGACGTTTATTTGGACATCAACTCACCAAATGGATGCACTAATATGTCCAAACAGATGCTCTAACACATGCAAATGGATGCACTAAATAAGCAAACAGATGCCTTAATAAATCCAACATGCAAATGGATGCACTAAACATGCAAATGGATGCATTAAACATGCATGTTGATGCCTTAATTTGTCCAATGATGCACTAAGAACAGGTTGGAAGTTTTTTTTCCTGATGCATGAACTACATGAAATGGGTCAAATTCTTATGCTAAAAGCAAATCATCTATAAGGATGTAAGAAGTAAGTATCTTACCCATTGGTAAGCACCTTCTTGGGTTCCATCCAGAACAATTACCCAATCATCATTTGACTTGAGGCTGCTCTTAACTTTAAGAAAATCTTTGACCTATATAAACATCAATTCTATAAGGAATTAGTACCAGATAAATCACAAGACGAGAGAACAAAATCTGTTAAGTAAGAAAAAAGTCATGTTGAAGATAAGTACGTACAGCTTGCAAGATCCTTTCAGATGCATCAACTCCCAACTTTCCAAACTACACGAAAAGTTTCCTTAATTCCTCCTCTGTAATAACAGGGTCAAGATTGCCAACATTAACCTAAAATAGGAAAGATGGCACAAATAAGAAACATGAATAAATATGAAGTTACAATTCAAAATACCAGACTTACCGTTGTGTTAGTTGGATCAGTATCCATAGGAATAGTAGGCACGCCAGCTGTGTATAAGCCTGCAACTGATATGAGAAAGAAAAAAGTGATCATTAAGCCATACAACAAATTTGAACTTAATTAGCATCCATTAGATCATCATGGAGTTATAGAGCAACATATTAAGTACGTTGAACCCATTCTAAAATAAGGTGAACATGTTCAAAAGAGATGCGAGTACCATTTTCTATAACATACTGCGCTGGAAAAGTTGTAGTCTTTTTGGTCTAGCAGCACTAATTCTCATAGGTCTAGTTGAGCAATACATCTATTTCACTCATAGCACGGTTTCTTTCCATCTCGTCTGCAAATTTAACAAACCCGTGTCCCTTTGAACGACCCGTATTAGGACCAGTTACAACTTTCGCTCCTCTAACAGACGGATATTGGGTCCTAAAAGTATCTTGCAACAAATTATAAGTAACATCAGGTGCTAAATCACCCACAAATATAGAATGCTTAAGACCTGCATTAGGACATCTTTCGCCAACCCCTGAAGATGCCCAGTTTAGCCTAAAACTTAACTCGGTTCCTCCAACTTGTGTTCCGTTATATGATTGAAGAACACGTTCTGCTATAGAAAGTGAAGCAAATTCCACAAAACTGTAACCTTCTTGAAGCCCAGTTGCTTGTTACGAATTACCTTTATTGAAAGCACCTGCACATATAATATATATCAGATTCAAGAATTAACAGCCAGCAAAGTGCCGACTACAGTAGATTTCAAACCGAATTCATAAAACTAATGTCTTTTGGTGCAAATTCGCAAATATAAATATTAATTCATTAGAATTTCATTGGGGTGTTTTTGGATTGTGTCCTATGACCACTTATCTGCTTACAGATATATGGAATAAACCTTCTTTCATAGACTAAGGAACTCCATATACATTTTCAAAACAGCTTGACTTCATCTATCATAGAAAACAGTCCCTACAAAATCTGTTGAATAAGTTTATACCAGCTTCCATACCTATTTGACAAAAAAATACGTTGTGGTCATTTTTTTTCCTTTATAAGTCAAACAGATGCACTAAATTATTCTATACAGATGCCTTATTATTTCAATACAATATTCCATACGGATGCACTAAATTATTCCATACAGATGCCTTATTATTGTTCTAATACAGATGCATTAAACAAACAAACTGATGCCCTAATACATTATTATAACAGATGCATTAAAAAAAACAAATTGATGGTCTATTCAGTTTTAAAACAGATGCTATGTTTCATGATACCGTTATGCACTAGTCAAACAATCGAACAAACATATGACTTAAGTAATTTCAGTATGCTATTATCTAACAAACAAATGCTCCTTTTATGATACTTTGATGAACTAATCAAACATACAAAGTCTCAAACAGATTTAAGCGTTCGACGGATTAATCATATTGTCTAATTATACTCAATTGGATGTTGTAATGTATCAAAGGATGCACTAATAACAATAAATGATTCCCTAATACAATATTAATAATACCCTGCTATGACCAAACCAACGATGAACTAAACATACAAACGGATACACTAAACTTACACATGTATGCCTTAATATGTCTGACGATGCACTAATCATTCTAATTGATGCCCTAATCATACTCACTGATGCTCTAATATGTTTCAACGATGCACGAAACATACAAAAATATGCCCAAGTATGTCCAACGATGCACTAAAATAAAAATGGATGCCTTACTATGAACAACGATGCACTAAACATACAAATTGATACACTAAATACACATAGTGATGCCTTAATATGTCTAACGATGCACTGATCATGCTCACTAATGCTCTAATATGTTCAATGATGCACTAAACGTACAAACCTTTAACATAATGCATGAGCCACAAACACAGATGCACTAAAACAATCTGATACCCTAACGCATAATCTTATACTACAAATTTACACACATATGTCCTAAGATGTCATATCCTTCAATAATAAACACATATGCTGTAAATTAGTGCATCACTTTTTAAAAATCTTACTCAGACCTTTTATCAAACACCTGGTATGCAAATTTAATAAACATAATTTTTATGCATTTTTTCGTCATATTTGTTATAAATAACTGAACATTAAATGAATAATTAAAGAAGTAAAGTTATATAAATTAAATAATTAAAAATGTTTTATATAATTAACTAACCTGAAGAAAATCATCGATGATGTAGTGTTTGTGAATAAACCGAATTTGTTCGGCGGCGATTTGACGATGGCGTCGGTGGAAGATTGACGTGGTGGTTGCATGATGGAAGACCGTGGCGACGGTGGTGGTGGTGACGGAGGCGACGGTGGAGGACCGGTGGTGTTGATGGTGAGTGTGTATGTTTGAATAAGGAGTGGGTGTTTGTATCTGTAGTAAAAAAGACAATTCCTTCTTTTTTGTTGTGTTTTTTCTCTTATAACCCTGAACTTTCAATTGTTTTCATAATCTACCTTGTAAATTTTTTTCTCACTTTTCTATCCAAATACACTTTTCTCTAGAACCCTACCCTATATATATATATATATATATATATATATATATATATATATATATATATATATATATATATATATATATATATATATATATATATATATATATATATATATATATATATATATATATATATATCACCACTCCATATAAAGGAGGGTTTTTTCAAATCTAATCTTCCAGCTTTTAATTACACAAAAACACGTGTCCCCTTATTTTCCCAAAATTCCCTCCACCGTACGATCATTCTATATCTCTCTCATTTATTTACTTTGGTCAAAACCCCTATTCAACCGGACCCTAATTCAGTTTTCATACATTAAATTTCTCCCA
>LBNU01018741.1:14563-49295 GCA_014162995.1 Artemisia annua
GGGAAGGGAAATCACACATATGCTCAAGAATTCCCTGTGACTCACTTGGGATTGGGACAAGGTTCTCAACACTAGACTTTATGAATTCGCCCGATTCCTTTTCAGGAACAGTGTCAAGATGCTCGTCCCCCATGTTTAGAGAGTTAGTGGGAACCTCGGGTGTGATAACAGTAGACTGAGGGAGTTGAGAAGGACTAGCAGTCATGGATTCTACAAGTTCCATTTGTTCTACTGCTAGTAATTCAGTCATATTCTTTTCTCCCTGCGATTTTTGGATTCGTGGGATTTCAACTGATGTACTTGATGAATCTTTTTGAATAATAACAACGTTATCTTCATCATCATTGTCATCATCATAATCAAATAGAGCAGCATTGCGAAGATTTGCACGTATTTTAGCTGCTTGTTGCTCAGCCAGCAATTCTTCCATGCTTTTTCCAGAATCTCGTTCTTCAGCAAGTAATTCTGCCATAGTTTTCCTACGAGAATTTGGAATGAGTGGAAATTGTGAGGGCGTGGATGTGTCAAAACCGGAAGGATGACATTGAAAATCATCATGAGGACCCCCACAATACGCACAAGAAGAACTTGGAGCATGGCGAAGTGAATTATTAGCTAACTCCTCCTTAAGTTCTTTAAATTTCTCAAGAACCTCTAGACAAAGATCTTTCGGGTATTGAGGAGTTGCTTGGATCGTTTGGTATTGTAGAGGTTGGTTTTGATATGAGTTGTCATAACTGTTACAAGGAACTGGATTCCCTGTTTGACAATCAGAGCTGAAGTGGGGCCCTCCACAGTACTCACAACAATATGATTGTTGTGACTGGTTTGGTGAATAATATGGAATTTGGTCATTTTTAAAGTTCTGAGTGCTACCGGGAAACTGTTCATAGACAAACGTGTTTCCAGTCTGACACTCAAATCCTTGGTGAGGACCTCCACAATATTCACACGAATATGTCGGTATCACATGATGTGGGAGCCGATGGAATAAATCAGTCGTGTCATGGTAGGAATAGGGATTCTGGTTATAGACAGACCCGTTTCCTGACTCTACCATGCTACAACTGGGACAATTACCACCATTATAAGGACCACCACACCATTGATAATCAAGATGGTGGGGATAAGACATAGAAAGAATCAAAGGGTTTCAGAGGGTAAGGGATAAAGAATCAAAAAGGTGAGAGGGTAAAGGTGAATATTTTTGGTATTTTTGATAAACAATTTGTAAAAATAATCACAAGTAAAACAAGACCGAGGCAAAACGACAGTGAACTTAAACCAATAACCACAGTATGACTGGCTTCTTTGAAAAAGGTACACCAATCACAAGGATACAAAGGCAAGTTTTAATCTTTTGTTTGGAAACTTATTAATGGTCATACACCCAGTTGGGTTGTATTCTGCCTTGATTTGCGGTGGTAATATTTTACGTATTTATTATTAACAAGAAAACAAATGTTTTTGGCTTTTTGGGGGTGTGTGTGAAAAAACTTGGAAATTATTTTTAGAATCGATTCGTTAACCGAAATCGCTCCTTTAAGACTACTCGCAGGGTGGCGGGAGAGAAGAATGGATCTCTCTTCGGTTCGCAATTTAATGTCAGAACCTCCGTATTCCACCTGTATAGGTTGTAATCTTAAAGAATCGAAGTAATTTAGCTTCACGATTTGTTTTGTTGTTTATGATTTTTTTTTGTGTTGTTAACACTTTAGGAGTGTTAATGACTTTTTTGATTTGATTAAGATTTTTACAAAAAATTTTTACAAAGTGATGTGATTTGTACAAAGAGGGTTTTGAAAACCACTAAACCTAAACGTTTTTGAAAAACACGCAACAACCTCCCCGGCAGCGGCGCCAAAATTTGACTCCTCCCAAACTAACCAGTCAACCGGGTGTGGTCAACTAAGTCAAATGAGGGAGAGAGTGATCAATTTATGATCCGTTGAAAGCACAGTGTACTCACGGGTCGTTAAGTCCCAACGAGATTGAAATTGTGTTTGAAAAACGTTTTGGGAATGAGTGATTGAGAATAGTAACCAGAAAGAGATTTTGATTTGATTTTACACTAATGATTGCTTGGAATGATAATGAAACAGTATTAACAAATACAGAAATGCAAATAATCCTAAAAACCTAAATGCGTACTGAAAAAGTGGAAATATGCAAAAATAAACTACAGGGGGTGAAAATGACTTTTCTACAAACTTAATATTAAAAGAAAATTTTATAAAAAAGAAAAATATTTTTTTTGATTATTTTATTATTTAATATTAATTTAAACTATTTATTACTTATAATAACTATTTAAATTAAACTAAATATAATATAATAATAAATAAAACTAAGAAAATGAAAATTTATTTTTAAAAACTATGAAATAACTTAAAAATATTATAAAAACTAAAAATATGTATTTTTGTCTTTTTCTGAATTTAATATTAATTATATTAATTAAACTAATTAAACTAATTTAAATTACTAACAATACTAAAAGTGACTTAGAAAATTAGGAAATATTTTAGAAAACTAATTAACTAAAATACAGGAACCTTAAAAAATTATAAAAAGTTTATAAAAACTATTATTACACTATTTTATTAATTATTTACTTAGTTACTGATTAAAAGCTAGTTAAACTATATTAATTAATAAAAATAGAAAATGAAGAGTAACAATTATGAAACTATTTTCTAAAAATACTTTATAATTAATAAAACTTAGGAAAAATATAAAAAAGTGCTAGATATTAAAATTAAACAGTAAGGGATTTTATTTTTGGTTTTTTAATTAAAACTAATTTAACTAATATTAATTATTATAAATACTAAATGAAACGATAAAAATCTAAGAAAATTACTATAAATACTACAAGATTCCAGGAATTTATAAAAAATGTAAAAATGAAAATTGCTTTTTGAAAAAGCTGAACAATAAGCCAAATGACTTAAATAGAAGCCATCACTTTATTAAAAGTGATGATTTTTGAAAATTTCTTTTTGGAACTTGTCTATACACTGAAAATGACCAACTTTAATGAAAACAACTTTTCTAAAAATCAAGATTAAGCATTGTGCAAGTTTAAAGTCTCCACAGAGGGTATTTAAGCTAAAAATGGATTTTTGAAATACAAAAAGCTACAAGATAAGCTAACCACTAAGAATCATGGACAAATTAAGCTACTAGCAACTTTAGTGAACTGGAAATGAACTAAAACAAACAAGGAAACACACTGAATAAGCTGGGAGATGGGAATAAGCAATTCCAAACCCAACTGTGGACTAAACAGGCCTTAAGGCCAATTAGCAGGCTTGATTAAGCCCTGCTAATAAGCTCAAAAGACCAAGGGAAGCTTGGAACTGGAAAGTTAGGTATGAGAGCTTTTCAAAAAGCTAAAGTACACAAGCTGAGTCCTACTAATAAGCTTTTGAGGGGCTTATAAAAAAAACTCATGAACACTGAATGATCAGAACACTCAGTGAGATGGAACAAGTTAAAAGCTACTTGCAGGCTTATCAAATAAGCTAGAAAGTAGCTGATAAGCCTTGAACTAGTAAAAATGGTTCCTGAGCTTTCCAAAAAGCTGAGATTCAAAAGATAAGCCCCAATATCAAGCTCTACAAGAGCTTTTGAAGTTGGCCTTCTACACTGATGAATCAGTGTATAAGGTCAACTGGTGAGAACTTTGTGGGCATCATTTGAGCTGATAATAAGCTAGAAATGGGAAAATTAACATAAGCATACACAATTGACATGATGGGGTGTACAAAACACCAAAGAGATCACAACAAGCTTCACTATTGAACTTGTTGTGAGCTTATGAAAATAGCTCAAAACCTGTGAGCAGGGGAGCTTTTAGAAAAACATGCCAAAAGAAGTGACCAAATAAGCAGTTTAATAAGCTGAATAAAAATAACTAAAAATACTATAAAGAAGATAAGCAGTAAAAGATTAAGATCCTAAAAGCACAAGTTCTGAAACTAAATATTAAAGTCACAAGGAAATTACAAAGTTTATTCAAAAACTTTCTACTACAAATTTTGACTTTTTATATGAACATGGAACTTTGACTTAAATGAAATTCTACCCTAATCTATTAACTGATTATATAATATTAAGCTATAATACGATGAGATTAGGCTAAATTAACAACTAATTAACCTGTGATCATGATTCATGAACTAAAAAGCCTAACTGTTTACTTGTAAATGGGATCAAAGGCTAATTTTGACTTTTCAAAGAAAGACCCCTGGATTTTAAAGTTTAAACAACCTTTTAGGGACCTAAGTGACATGTATCAAGCACAAGAAATAACTAAAACAGGATTGAGCTCCTTGAACCCAATTGTCCCAAACACCCCTTAAAAAGTATTGTTCTGTGATTTTCAAAGGTTTTCATTAACTAAGACCGAGTTACTGATTCATGAGTATTTATTATCAAGTTAAAAACCATATGAGTCACAAAAAAAACTATATTAACCATAGAAACAGATGGATCATAGGTATGCAAAATCTTGGCAGTTATGAGTTAAAATGAGCATCAAGCAAACTATTGAACAAGTAATCACTATAACACCTTAAATTACCTAAAATACAGTAACAGAACACAAAATCACTGGAACCAATCACATTAGCCACAGCTACAGTAAATTCCAAGAAAATGAGAAAAATGGACTTACAAGTTACCCTGTGAGATCATTGATCAAGAACCTTAGAACTATACCTAACCTAACACCTCCCTTGAGGTACTAAACCCATGGTAGTCCAAAATTCATCATGCTTCTTTAATCAAATCCAACACATATTCTCCTTCCAAAAACACAACATTATCACACTATAAATACCCTTCATCATCATAAACCACCACTCACTCCATCATGACTACTCCCAACAAACCAAAGTCAAAAGCCTCAAGGCTAGCAAGGATGACCGAAAAATCCAATTGGAAGAGAAAAAAAAGCCCTCAAAACAATGCCATCACATCCATAGGTATTGAACAACAACCAATACCTACAACCACTTACTTCCCCAACTTCAATCCAAATCCACAAGGTCATTCCTTTGAACCTCATTACAATCCATACAATCTTGGTCAAACCTCTACCACACCTTCATTCAACTATAATGATCCATACAATTATGGTCAATCATCTAATTACACCTCAAACATCTTCCCATCCAACTACACAACCCCAATTCACCCACATAAACCAAATGAACCACTCCACAATGCCACGGAAAAGCAAAAATTCCGTGAAGAACTCCATGTCATTCGAGATCTTCGTGATCTAAATGCAATGCATCTTGCACAACGCAACTTGGACAAACCTCCCTCATCTCCATATTCAAATTGTTTACCTCACTCACTCAATTTGGATCAAGTCACCAACCACACTTACTATTGTCCTTGTTGCTATTTCCTACAAAAACAAATTCTTGACTTAAGTCAAGAAATTTCTTGGATTGAATATCTTCTCACTCGCCCTCATCCAATACCTCCTCTCATTCGATACAATGTCCCTAAAAACAACCCTTCCACTCCATACCCATCACCATCAAACCACTAAACAAAACCTCCATGCTTCCGAATAAAATCACCAAAAATCTTTTGTAACCAAGCAAGGCCAAGTAACCTCAAGATGGCAACTTAGCATCTTCTTAGTATAGATTACTAAGAAAAGCATATATGCATGCTAATGTACTAAAGATTATGTCTTTAACATAATCTATTTTAATAAATTTATTAATGAATGTTTTGTTTTTGCCATGATTTTTACTTAATTGTCTTGCTTTTACCATGTATTTGATTTATTATGATTTGCTTTATTTGTATGCATTCTATATATATATATTGTGCTCTCTAAATATTTTTGCAAGCATTCCATCTCTCGATTTCCTTTATGACCTCAAAACGAGGGGGAGTATACGTCAAGGGGGAGCTCCAAGTATATCGGGATAACCTTTTTGATGCTAACAAAAAGGNAGGTTGGCGGGAGAGAAGAATGGATCTCTCTTCAGTTCGCAATTTAATGTCAGAAACTCCGTATTCCAACTGTATAGGTTGTAATCTTAAAGAATCGAAGTAATTTAACTTCACGATTTGTTTTGTTGTTTTTGATTTTTTTGGTGTTGTTAACACTTTAGGAAAAGTGTTAATGACTTTTTTCTGATATGATTAAGATTTTTACAAAAATTTTTACAAAGTGATGTGATTTGTACAAGGAGGGTTTTGAAAACCACTAAACCTAAACGTTTTTGAAAACACGCAACAACCTCCCCGGCAGCGGCGCCAAAATTTGACTCCTCCCAAACTAACCAGTTAACCAGGTGTGGTCAACTAAGTCAAATGAGGGAGAGAGTGATCTTTATGATCCGGTGTAAGCACAGTGTATCCCCGGGTCGTTATGTCCCAACGAGATTGAAATTGTGTTTTGGAAACGTTTTGGGAATGAGTGATTAAGGAATAGTAACCAGATAAAGATTTTGATTTGATTTTCCACTACTGATTGCTTGGAATAAAGATAATGAAACAATATTAACAAATACAGAATTACAGGCATAAACGAACGTAAACAAATTGAAAATCAGAAACGTTTACAGACAGGAGAAAATGTGAGTTTTGAACAAATATAAACTATAGGGGGTGAAAATGAAACTTTTACAAATTTAATATTAAAAAAAAATTAAATTAAAAAGAAAAATATTTTTTTGATTATTTTATTATTTAATATTAATTAAAACTATTTAATTACTTATAATTATATTTAATTTAAACTAAATATAATATAATATTAATTAAAACTAAGAAAATGAAAATTTATTGTTTAAAAACTCTAAAATAACTTAAAAAAATAATATAAAAACTAAAAATATGTATTTTTGTCTTTTCCTGAATTTAATATTAATTAATTACTAATTATATATTAATTAACTAATTAACTAATTTAAATTACTAATATTACTAAAAATGACTTAGATAATTATGAAATATTTTATAAAACTAATTAACTAATACAGGAACCTTAAAAAATTATAAAAAGTTTATAAAAACTATTATTAAAATATTTTATTAATTATTTACTTAATTACTAATTAAAAAACTATTTAAACTAATTTAATTAAGATAAATAGAAAATGAAGAGTAATAATTATGAAAATATTTTCTAAAAATACTAAATGCTTTATAAAACCTAGAAAAATTATAAAAACCTACTGTTGATAAATAAAATTTAATAAAACTATTTATTAACTAATATTACCTAATTATTAATTAATATAATATTAATTATTAGAAATACTAAATGAAAAGATAAAAATCTAGGTAAATTATTACAAATACTACAAGATGTCAGGAAATTATTAAAAATATAAAAATGAAAATTGCTTTTTGAAAAAGCTGAGTAATAAGCCAAATGGCTTAAATAGAAGCTATCACTATTTTTAAATTGATGATTTTTGGAATTTTCTTTTTGAGAAATGATTATACACTAAAAATATGGAACTTTTATGAAGACAACTAGTGTGGAACTCAAAAATAAGCAGATTACATCTCATAAGCCTTGACAGTTGGGGTTTAAAGAGCTTAAAGCTTGAAAAAGCTCACAAGAAGCTGCCAAGGTCTCACAAGCTTGGAAGAAGCTTAAGACAGATGAAATACACCAGAACTAATCCAAATACCAAAGAAAATAATGCTCAATAAGCGACACAGACCAAATAAGTAATATCAAATAAGTAAAAATCCAAACAGTCTCACTCAATGGATTTGCAAACCAAATACAGGGAAGGGCAAGGATCCACAAGCTTGGTTTAAGCTTGGATTTTGATAGACAGCTAGGTGAACTCTAGATAGAGCCTAAAAGCACCCTGTGGGGCCCACTGGTGCAGCCTGTGGGTTCCTTGGAAGTTGGGTCTGTGGGGCAGAAGTGGTGGTACAGGGGAGATGCCTTCCCTTGCAGCCTACTTTGAGGGCATGAAGAGTGCTTAAAAAAATTATAAAAATCACTAAAAATTAAATTCAAATACACGAGCTGGTAGATAATGATTCCCCAAAAGCTCAAAGCTTCTAGCTTAAACCTGAGCTCAATAAAGATCCACAAAAAACTGCCAATTTCACTGTTATGCCCTTTTTGACTATTTGAATTGAACCTTAGTTTGACTTTCTTGAGTTATGATTGATCCTCAGTGAATGATTATGATGTTATATGCTATAAAGATATAAGACTAACCTATTTTAACAACTAATGTATTGGTTTGATGAGATTGAGTACCTCAAAATCCAACAGTGAACAAGAAAGATGAATTCAAAGGTGAATTTGACTTTTTAACACATGAACACTTGTTTTTATGACTTAAATAAGATATTAGGACCTGTTGTGAGATTTATGAACAAAGAACAACAACTAAAACATACTAGAACACAGATGACAACCTTAAACCAAACACCCCTTTTATAAAATGATTATGTGATTCCCAAAGAGTTTGACAAGATTACACCACAAATCTGATTACTAAGGTCCTAACATGATATAACAAGCTGATTTAACCACCTAAACACCACAGATAACAGCAAAAACTCATGAATCAATAATGTGTTATTTTGGCAGTGAAAGGGGTGAACTAAGCAACCATGGATTCTTATGAACAACTATCAAACATATAAGCATAAATCACTTCCAATATGCAAATAAAACTCAGATTACACAAGGAAACATCCATATGGGTAGTGCTACAGTGAAACGTAAAAATGTTGAGAAAATGCTTACAAGGTGTCCACTGCTTGAGACCAAGTACACAGGCTATTCCACTGTCCTAATACCTCCCTTGAGGTTCTATTACCATGAAAAATCCTTAATCCTCCATGCTCCTTTCTTCTTCATTCTTCTAAACTGATTTTTTTTATTTTTACTCTATTTTTTATGATTTTTGAGTATTTTAGTAAACTTGGCTTAGAACTGGTTTTAATACCTAGCAAGCTTATAAAAGCTTATCATGGACTAAAATGAGCTTAAAGGACCAATAAACAATAGCTTTTAACAACATAAAAGTGGATTGGGATTTTTAAACACAAATGACATAAACTGAAATTTGTCCTTAGTACTGAGATTAAAGATTGACAAAGGTTTAAAATGTACTGAAATAATTGATTACAACATTATTAAACTAAAAATTACACTGAACATGGAAAATTAAATTAAACGACATAGAAAACAAAAATCTACACTACTCCCTCTTCTGCCTTCTTTCTTCTTCTTTTATAGTGCTCAATTAGGGTTGTGTGGGTCCCTCTGATCATTTCCCAGCAATAATATCCACCATTGGATCATTGGAAGTGATCTTGGCCTTCAAATGGATTTTGGCGCCAAAAGTATATACTGCAAATTGGCCTGTTTTTATACCAATTGGGGGGTGGTGGGATGTGATGGTGTTAGTGGGGGTGGTGGAAATGATGGGTGAGCAAGTGGGAGAGGGATAGTGGCAAAAACCAGGGTGGTTTTGGGACCTGGTTTTGTAGCAGTGTGTGGGAGGGAAGGAGAGTCAAACGTGGGTTTGACTGGGGTTTATTAGTAACGGGGGTGGTTTGGGTTTATTTGTTGGGCTTGGCAACACATGGGCCTGGTGAAAGGGTTAGGGGTTGGGTTAAATAAAAGAGTGTGTTGGGTTTTATATAATGGGTTGGTGTTTGATATAAGGGTCCAATTGGTTTTTAGCTTATATAAGTACAAGGACCATTTATGTAAAATCTGATTTTTGNCCGTTTGTATAACTAAGGGTGGGTTTTGTTTGTGTATTGGGCCAGTGGAGGGTGATTGGGCCAGGGGGTAGGATAATGGGTGGGCTAGGTTAGTGTTGGGTTGTGTTTGTTGTTTTGGGTTAGTAATAAATAGGGCTAGTTTGGTTTATAAATAAGTATAAGGACCATAAATGTAATTTCTGAATTTTGAGGGGTGGTTTGTGGCCATATTCCAAAGTTATTCAAGGGACCATAATTGCCAAGTTTCAATAACCCAAGGACCATGATTACTTATTTTCCAATTTAGATGTCCAGGGGTATTTTCTGCCAAAATTCAAACTTGAGGGGCCAAAACTGCCAAATCTTCAAAATTATGCTCCAAGGGTTAGAATTGTCATTCCATGATTTCTGGGGGACTGTTGTTGACTTTTCTTCAAAATAAATCATCCAGGGACCATATCTGACAATTCTGGAAGTACAGGGACTGTTTCTGCCAATTGTGAAAGTAGAAAGACCAAACTTGTAAACTTTTGAAAATTTTCACCAAAGGACTAATTATGACAATTTGTGATTTCAAAAGGATCTTTGGTGACTTTTTATTTAAAATAAGTGCTTAAGGACTAGTTTTGTCAATTTTTGATAGTTGAGGGACTGAAACTGCCAATTATGCAAACTTTGGTTGTTTTTCATCTGTTTTTGATCTTTTTGCATCTGAAACAACACACTTTTTGGAATATTTTCACTATTTTGATGCATTATTGGGTGTTTTTGGATGTTTTGGCAGTTCATATGTAACAAAAATGATGAGTATTTACACACTCATCATAAGACATTCATGGAATCCAATTCTTCCCATACACATTTCATTCTAGTGTAGTAATCACCTATGGATTCACCTTGTTGAACAATATCATAAGTCTCCCTATTGAGTTTATACTTTCTAGAACCATTACTCAAAGCAAATCTCTTCTCAAGTTGTTGCCAAATTTCATATGCAGTTCCAACAAACATAACAGATTTTCCAATTGATTCAGATACAGAACTCATAATCCAACTTATTACCAAATTGTTGCAAGTATCCCATTGTTCAGCCAAATTCACATCAGTAAGAGATCTAGGAACAGTACCTCTAATGAATCCCAATTTACGCTTAGTAGAGAGACCAATTTCAAAGGCACGCCTCCATGATCTGTAGTTTTGTGATCCTGTTAACTTTTCTTGAACACACAATAAACCAGGACCATCAGATGGATGCAAGAACAGGGGATTTTGAAACAGAGATGAAGAATCACTAGCAGCACCATCAGAACTTGATGAAGGCGCCATTGTTAAACCAGCGGAAGCTTTTAGTTATAACAGAATAACAGACTAACAGATTGCACAGTTCTATTGTGATAACAACTAACAGAATCACAATAACGAACGCAATGTAGGTGAAATCACCATTGTTAGTAGCTCTGATACCATGAGAACTAACAATGATGTAAATGAAAGAACAAGTGAAATGAAAGAATGAGAGGATTAATTTGGGAAAAGTTTCATTGAAGTGAAATGAAGTGAGTACATCTGTTTATATACAAAAGAGAGGAAAATAACTGCTTCTAACAACTTTCTAAAATATTTACATAATGCACCCTTCTACTTTATCTTTGTATCTACTTCAGGCCTTGTACTTGAACAGATACAATTAACAAACACCAAACAACTAAACACATGTGTACAACATGCGAGTGAATATTAGCTTGAGATTGCAGTACATTAAGACACAAATTGGTCGTCCATTGTGCATTGGCACCACACATTTAAGTTTTTACGTACACTAGCGTCAAACACCATTAACGAATGCATGTTTTGTTCGTTCTACTTTTAAATTCTAATTTTTGGTGTGAAATAGTTAATTAGTATCATTACTGATTCACCCAGATACGTTACCCGAATCCAAATTTATTAGTTAGCTTGACATTGGTGGACGAGAAACTTAATTACTACAACAAAGCAGGGGATTTTACACGGTTATATTCATATATCACTACAGTTAAAAGTGTGTACAAATTTAAAGTCCACGGTTTCCTTTGCGTGGAGTAAGTTGGCGTCACAAAAAAGTGCACGCTTATTAGTGTTAACAAAGATTCAAACACTCTACACTAAAAAGGGTGGAGAAATGTCAAAGAAGTACACGCTTTTATGCGTGTTTAAACAATGTACATGTCAACACCAATACTTGTTAAAAGGCATCTAAAGTCAACGCTTTTATAGGTGACAAAATGGTAACTGATAACATAAGTTTGTACACGCTTTTTTGTGTCAACCATTTCTTTTGACAATTTTACAAATCTGACCCTGATTTTGAATCTGCAACTAATACTAATTTTACAATATAAAAGATAACATATATGCTTAAATTGGCAAACTGATACTAATTTGTTAACATATATGCTTAAATCTGCAACTAATGATTCACAAACAGCTTAAAAATCAGTAACTAATGATTCACAAACAGATTAAAGACTTTTAAGTACGTTTACAAAGCATCAATCTTTTCACAGTTAATCTTCTACAATCCATTAAAATTTTCTTCTAACTTGTCTTCAACCTGGTCCTCTATCTTTTGTCTTCAACCTACTCCTATCTTTTGTCTTCAACCTGATCCTAAACAACACACAACAGCTTAAAAATCAGTAACCCACAAAACAACAAAGTATCCCACACAAAAAGTATAAATATCACAGTCAAAACAAGTCTTCCTTGCAACTGATAGCCTATTAAAGAACTGTCGGTCATAAAGATTAAATATGCAATTTTATCTGAAGTTCTAAGTATAGAGATTGTCTTGTTCAATGAATTACAATCACATTTCGATACCTAAAGATTAAATATTGATATTGTCTTGTTCAATCTAAGAATATGGTTAACCCATTAGTCACATCACCAAGATATGGGTTAGCCCAGGGTCCAATCATATGTGATTCAACGACGCACAACGTTCGCCTATTCAAAGATAATCAGTTGTCATCATGTTTACAAACTAATCTACTTGTGTAACCAGATTTCCGAAATGAGCTTACTTATCTGTAACTAGGCTTACCTATAATACTCATAGGTCTAATACTCAAATATCCAAATATCAACATTCAGAAAAGCTAACTCTTATCTGCCTAAAAAATGGCATTCTATCCAAATATAAGAGCATATATGCTCAATCTAAACACCTTTTGAGGGATCTTAGACATCATAAACCTAAGATAAAAGCTTAATCAGAGACGTATAGAATAAGAAGCAATTAAAACAAAGTTAGCAGATCAGCGTCTACAACTACATATTAGCATAAAGACTAACCAAGAGGTCAACCAATTTTTAAGAGCCTTAATCTTAATGAAGATCAGTTCTATGTTGTAAAATATAAACTCAGTAAATATCAAATACCATCAATCAAATATAAACTAATTAAAGTAAAAAAAAAGAATATACCCGGGTAGTGATCCATGACAGGTGACTAATGATCCATGATGGGTGATGCGCTAGAAGAGGGCTGAAAAAAAACATATTGTCTTCAACCAAGGGACTGGAAAAAAAATTGTGCAATAAACAATAAACCACTCACTTGTTTTAACATGTACTAGCAGCAGCAGAAGTAGAAGCAGCATTATATAGATCTGGAAACGCGGTTTGGAAAACTTTCAACATTTCATAAACTTCATTCAGCTGTTGTCCCATATTATTCAGTTGTGAAACTAGAGTGTCTACTTGCTTACTGTAAGACTCAACTTTATTCTTTTGAGTCTCTAATTGCTTTTTTTGAGTCGTTATTTCCTTACTTTGATTGTCTACCTTCTCCAACAGAAAACGGTTTTCATTTGCTAGTACTTCACCCCTCATCATTCTTAGATCGCAACAAAACTTAGTTATTTGGGATTTTGTCACACCGGCCCCAAAACATCGAGGTTCTTCATCTCCAAACAGTTTGTTAAGAACCTCCCTAGCAATTTCTACCTCTAAGGCAGGTTCAATATTACCTTCGGGACCTACTAGCTCTAATTTCTTCCTTGATATTTCTTGATTTTCTATAACCTAAAACAAACAGCGCATACACTTTTAAGTTCATAAATCAAAGCATGCCATATAAAAGTTTAAAAAACAAGAATATTCCAGTATCTGTATACCATCATTTCTGTTGTTGCTTCTTGAATATATATGTCATCAGTCGTTTTATAGCAGATGTCAAATGACTCTAAATCATTCGGTGATCTTTTATTTGTCACTTTCTGTAGATTAGATACATAACATCAAAGATTGCAATACAATACGAGTTATAATAGTTTTGAGATTAAATGTCCTGAGCAATAAAACTCACAAATTCATGCCTTCTTCGCGCGAAAGTTTTACCACCAGTACTGTGAGTATGGACTTGGTCAAGTCTTGCTTTTTTCCCACATGATGACAATTTCTGCATTTATTTTTATTGTAACACATTTAGGTAAAAATGAATTTGTTTATATTTTTACTACTAATATTTTACAATGTACATATTAAGAAAAGTAGACTACTTTACAGGAAAACTAGTGTGAGTTAGTATTCTATATCCAAATATTAACCATAAACATCGACACTTGCTAACGACAACCAACAAATTTCCACGAAGCCCGAATCTAAACAACTCTGTATGAACTTGTAATGTAGTGACAGAGGCTTCAAAGAGCGTGGATGCTCACGGTTTTTCAAGAAGTTCACTTCACAACATTTCCCATTTAAAAGTCATAGTATACCCATGTCTGTTGAAATTAATTCTGAGTACCACAATGAATATCAGAGTAACTTTGGATATGCATATAGAAATGCCAAAATCATATAAGCACAAAGTCATTGTATTTAGTTATATTGCACTGCTGCAGTGTTCTGCTCATTATTAAGTCATGTGAAGTATTATTCTTGTTCAAAGGATTTTATGCAACGATTTAAGCCTAATTGAAGCAAACATGTCCACTAACTTTATAATCCATGGTGTATGGTTATAAATAGCCGATTACCTAAGACTTAAAAGGACTTAAGGAGCTCACCTGTTACAGTTTGATAATGCATTAAGTGGTTAGACAATTTGATGTTTCTTTGAAGAACTACTTAATACTTGTATGTTCCTTAACACTCCAAACAAGTTTTAGGTTACAAGTTGACTATCAGTATAGAGGTAAAACAATGGGTTGTCTGGCTATGTAATGGCCAAATGGGTAATTTATAGTAAGGGGTTCTAAACAGGTCTGGTAAGTTAATAAGTAAATCCAAACACAATTTCAAAGCAACTTATAAGTAAGTAGAAGCATAATCAAGATAAATAAGCAATCCCAAACCAGTTGATGTCTTAGTTTGCTTCTACACATTTCAATATCTAGACTCCAATTGCAATCAATTTACTGAACTTTTTGTCATATAAAGCTGATGTCTTAACCCAGTTGGAAACTTTTCATTTCAGAACCTTGTGTCAAAAAATTATCATTTTAAGCTACTTATAGGTATTGTAGACATCAAGAGTGAAAAAAATTCATACCTTTGCTATCGTCCTTCTCATATACTCTTATACATTTGCCATTGGTGGTCAAGAAAATTTGGTGGTGGTTCGAGTAAATCCAATGCTTCCAAAAGCTCATCTTCGGTATAAACTTTCTCTTGTGCATCAAGCCCATTTAAGCCATTAACTTCATTCAGCTTATTCACAGCTTGCTCATACAAACTCGTTTTTAACCTATACTTTATGGTCCGACGCTTCGCTCTAAACATAGCACAAAGAACCTTGTCTATACTTTCCCCATGAGGTATGTGGAATCTCCACTGCCAAAGTTGTCAATAAAGGACATTAAATGGATAATAATAATATTAGTAATTGTACTATGAACAAAAAAAATCATTTCTTTAGCTGAATGTATTACCCGGAGTTCTACTAGAAGCATAACACCACAACGTTTTTTACACTCTTTCCAGTCCTTGGCATCTGGGGGACATATGTTGGGTTCTTTGAGAAGTAAGGTCATGAATCTTGAACACAAGCCCCCAACATTATTGATAAGTTGATACATTGCATTAACATGAACCAACACCTTTTCACCCTCATTCAGCTTATACACTTCTTTTACGCACATTTTTTGTGTCCTAAGAATGTTTCCATGTCCATCTATAAGATTATCATACATGTTAGAATATAATCTATAAACGCATGGCTAATTTATATTTTCAACATGATTTTAGTTACCTATGATTTCAACCTCCGACAATAGATTCTGATCATATTCATCAGCTAGATCTTGATCTTGATCATGATTCGGAAGAGAATTTGTGAATGAAGATTGGTGCAAAACTGACTCGTGTACAGTAGGTTGGGATTGTAATGATTTTGAATGAGAAGAGGATGAGGAGGAAGAAGAGTTATGGTGCATGTTTAAAGGAAAAGAAGGTCTCACAGATGCTTGAAGAGAAGATGAGGAAGACGAAGAGTTTTGGCGCATATTATAAATGAAAGAAGGTCAAACAATTGCTTGAAAGGCTGATGATGGGTGATTGGTGTTGTCAACTGCTTGACTAGTAGTTTGCATATGTGTGGGAAATGAAGGCCGAGCAGTTGCTGGAAAGGCTGATGATGGATGATTGGTGTTGTCAATTGCTTGACTTTGCATATGTGTGGGAAATGAAGGTCGAGCAGTTGCTTGAAAGGCTGATGATGGATGATTGCTGTTGTCAATTGTTTGACCAGCAGCTTGCATATGCGTGGGAAATGAAGGTTGAGCAGTTGCTTGAAAGGCTGGTGTTGGTCGAGCAGTTGCTTGAAAGGCTGGTATTTGTTGACTCATTTGACCCTGTTTTCTTTTATGTTCCTGCATTGTTTTTTTAGATTTGAACATCTTGGAAACTGTAACAATTGCAACAAGCATATGATTAGTATCAAATGAACTCAGTCTTAAGTCTTAACTCGCAAGTTACAAGCACATAATCAAGATACAATTACACAAACATTTTCTAATCAACAACTAAATCTACAGCTATATCTTCCTGACATAACATTACAGCTAAGAAACAGTAAGTTAACGATTCTAAAGGAAAACCTAAAAAGTGCATTCAAGATACAATTACAAGCAGTCATTAAACCTCAACAATGACATTATAAAAGTATCAAGATACAATTACAAGCAGTCATTAAATCTCAACAATGACATTATAAAAGTTTCAAGATACAATTACAGGCAGTCAGAATTAGTTCTTATTTAGCTTAACTTCAGGTAGTCCAATGTTGGAGATGTCAGCAAATTCCCATGTTTGATGATATTCAGGTGCAAAATACCCACTAATTTAAGCAGATAGATTGTATCATAACATATGACCAGGAACTTTCATTCCAAGACACAAAGTCAAAACTTACTAGTAATACCCTTCTCTCCAACTTACTAGATAGCAAATTCATTTCAACATTTCAATATGTCTTTACTTGTGCCTACATAAAAATGTGGGTTGTCTGTAAGATATAAGTGACACAAAACTTTATGGACATTTATATGACATAATTTTCTCAAAACTTGCAAGTACCACTAGGCCAAAGGCCTTGGCTTTTCTATTCACATTTCAACGATTGATTGTGAGGTATCCAAAGTTCCCCCTCAATTGGGCTTTTGATCTCTCAAATTCTTATATCACTTTGAAAAATACAGAGTGGCTCTCTAAACTTTTCTCGCTTGAATACCTAAGCCTGAGTGGTGTAGACCTCAGTGAGTCTAATAATTTGGTGAAAAATGTGATCACTAATGACCAGATGCTTGCCATCTACCTTTCTTCTCTCATCAGAAGTGTAATTGCCCTTCACAACTTTATTAATAAAATAAAATGAAAAAAAGATTTGGAACATACTTTAGTTCTAGATTTGGAACATGTTGTATCTGTTTCTTCATAGTGGGTTAATCAGTAAAAAGTGGTCTAGCGTGTATTTAGAGGGTCTTTGTTTAAGCTTATAAAAGAGGCTTATGTGATTTCGGCTTATGTCATAATAAGCTTATATAAGCCGAAAAGTTTCAAAATAAAAATAAGCTTATTAAACATAAGCCGAAATCACATAAGCCCTTCATAGATGCTTAAACAAACATTTTCTAATCAACAACTTCCTAAAAGAAATGTACATGTAACACAATCTACACTGGTACAAGTAAATCACAACTTCATGAGGTACACAGACACTTGAAATAGCTAACATATTGGAAAACGATAAAACAGAATTAGCTAGTACAGCAATTTGACATCAATTAAATACCTCATCACACGCCACCAAAAATCAAAATACTGTAAAATAGCTTGAAGCATGCATTTAATCAATATCCTAAACCAATATAGATATGCACTAAATATCACAAATCAAATTTCCCACTAGGATCAGAAAACTCGCACTCCCACCCAATATCCTAAACCAATACAGACATGTACTAAATATTGCAAATCAAAACATCAAATTCCAAATCAAAATTCCCATAAAGATCAAAAATCCTTTTTTAGCCAAACAATGGTAAACACAATATTTCGGTTCCAGTCAAGAAAATGGGTCAACCGTGTTGTTCCCATTTCCTGTTTAGTCAATTATGTATCAAATGCACAGAGTATGAAGAAATGATAAATATGAAGAAATGAATAAAACCTGAAAACTTTAAGTGGAACTTTACAGCTTGTGACCTTGTTATATATCTAACCGCATTACCTTCTTTCTTCCTCTACAAAAACGATCAAATCACATCAAATTAACACCACTGACAATCTCAGCCTTACACAGTAAGGAAAAAACATCATTTCAACTAGTCATAAAAACATCTACTTGGCAACAAATATAACAAACTATAGTAAAAAACATCAAACATACAACATATAACCAATAAAACAAAAAATGATTACACATACCTATAAAACACAAGGAAAAAAAAGAAAAGGAACTCATGAACTCCAATAGGAGAATAGGTGCTGATTATTATTGAGCATCTTGGAGTTCAGTGTCCATACGAAGCCAACGAGGTTCCTGGTTCACATCATCCATTATTGGAAGATTACAAGGCATGCATTGGGTATAAGAGTCACCATCATCTTCTACATTGGTTCCCATGTCATATATATCCCTTGGCTTGGTCATAATAACATGTGACCATCCAACATCTTTTAAATCGTCTATATAGAACACTTGTCTTGCTTGAGTAGAAATTATAAAAGGATCATCTTTGAAATTTTCACCAGTGTGTATCCATGCCCTAGAAAAATTCACAAGAGAAAACCCATATTTATCTTTCTTTAGCCCTCTATAAAGTCTATTGTCGACCCAGTCACAATGGAAAAGCACAATTTTGTATCCACGATAATATTCAAGCTCAATAATGTTTGTAAGTTTTCCATAATAATTTCCTCCTTCAACTTCCACCATGACTCCTGAATTTTGGGTCTTCTTAAACTGTTTACGCCGCCTTGTGAGAAATCTATGACCATTAGTGAGGAAGCTTTTATATTGTTTAGCAACAGTATTCGGACCAATAGCAAGAGATAACACTTCTTCATCTACATTATCCTTTTGTAAGAGAGAAACCTACCATTATTTAATACCACTATTATTTAATGCACCTCGTAGATGAGGAAACTCATGTAACAACCAATAGATTTGTAACCTAGTTTTTTAGCCACCATGAAAATTCCTCAACCATCAATTTCTCTATTGTTTTTTAGTCCATGAGTTTATCCCTAAGGGTACTGGCATCGTGGTTCGGTTTCACTCGGCAGGCATCACGTTGCCACTAGATCGGCATGACAATCGGTAATCTTCACCGATTCGGTGTGGGATTTTTTGAACGTTGAGCATTGATGAATTCGACCGTTGGGCATTGATTTTTTGAACGTGTGCTTTTTCCAAAATAAAAAAAAAGAAAAAAAAAAGAAAAATCTTTTAAATACTAAACCATTTCCATTTTATTCTCACATCTACAATATAATTTCAAATCACACATACAATTTACATCCTAGTAACTATGTCATCATCTTCTTCATCTTCTTCAAACGAGATTATTCCCACCGATTCATCCGAAGAATCCGGTAGTACAATCGAAACGTTATTAGCCGCATACGAAGCTCTTGAAGACACGGCAAACTCTACCTTCATCCGTGGTTATGTCAAACGTTTTCGTGATAAAGCTTTAGAAAATCTAATGAATGACTATTTCGTTGAACAACCAAAGTTTAACGAAAAAGTTTTTTGTGAACGTTTTCGTATGAGTAAAACGTTGTTTTTAAAAATTGTTGGTGACATTGAAGCGCAATTCAAATGGTTTCAAGAGGGTGAAGACGCGTTTGGAAAAACAAGTTTCACGCCGTTACATAAATGCACATCGGCAATACGGCAACTAGCAACGGGTGAACCTCCGGATAGATTTGATGACTATTTGAACATGGCACGAAGAACTTCAGGTTATTATTATATTTTTTTTTCGTTTTTATATTTTTTTTCGTTATTATATTTTTTTTATTCGTTATTCATTTTTTTTAAATTGTTTTTTGTACAAAAATTAATTCGTTGATTGTTTTTTTATATTAAAAGTTGTTGTGTTTTCTAGGTGAATGTCTTGATAAATTTTGCGATGCGATTATAAAGTTATATGGTCGAGAGTTCTTACGTAGGCCGACAACCCATGACATTGCACGGTTATTCGAGATACATGAAGAAAAACATCACATTCCTGGAATGCTTGGTAGCATTGATTGTACACATCTCACTTGGCGAAATTGTCCTAAATATTTAAAAGGCCAATATAAGAGAGGTGATCACCCATACCCGACTATTATGCTTGAAGCGACGGCTTCATATGATTTGTGGATTTGGCATTCGTTTTTTGGTCCGCCCGGTTCAAACAACGATATCAATGTTTTGAATCAGTCTCCATTATATGTTACCGAGCGAAATGGTACAGCGCCAAACAGTTCATTTTATTTACGTGGACGGCTTTACAAACGTGGATATTATCTTGCCGATGGAATCTATCCTAGGTATTCAACACTTGTTAAAGCATATCCGTATCCCACTGACCCGAAGGAAAAGAAATTCAAGAAGCTACAAGAGTCTGCAAGAAAAGATGTCGAGCGAGCTTTTGGTCGTTTGAAGGCAAAATGGTTTATTCTGCAACGTCCTCTACGAGCTATGACCGTCGCAAAGATTCGACAAATCGTTTATACGTGTATTATATTGGGGAATATGATTTTAAAAGACGAAGGTGTGGCCATATCACCGGTTCATATAATGGACCAGCCGGTCACGCCAGTTTATGACGATAGTGTGCTAGAAGAGTTACTCGACGAAGATATTCATAACCGTCTTCAATATGATCTTACGGAGCACATAGCGGCGCAAGACTTACCATACCTTGATGACTAGTCATTTCCTATTTTTTTTTGTTTTTATTTTCCTAAGTATTATGTAACTTTTATTTGAATTATTAATAAAATTTGATGTTTTTAATTAAATTGATTAAATATAATTATGAGTTAAAAAAAAAGTTTAGGCATGGTTAGGCATCACATTGCCACTAAAAATAAGTAATTAGGCATGATTAGGCATGAAACTAGTTGGATTAATTCTATTGGCTAATTACAATTTAGTATTAGGCATGGTTAGGCAACATTGCCACCACCCTAAGAGCTTGTTTTTCACCCAAAAAATAACTACAAGAAACATATCATAATCTTAGACTTTATAAATCATTATTTCTTACTAGATATAATAAATATATGCTAAAAGAAATACTTACTCGCGGAAAGGTTGAATTTTACTATGGTTTAGTAACACATAACGATGTGCTTGAGCTAAAGACTTTCCATCAAGCTCATGAATCTCAACCTTACCTAACTTACGACCACCTGAATTGAAGAGTTATGGCCGTGAGCTTTATCCAAATCTACCCATTCACCGAGACAACATCTATTATATGGACATTTAATGGATCCTCTTATACTTCTAACATGAGCAAAACTTATAAAATTATTAGCTCCATCTCTAAAAGTTTTGCTTTTGATCGGAGCATTAATCCGACTTTTATCCATCGTTTATACTTACCAAGTTTCCGATACGATGCCTAAAAATCATTAGAATTGAAATTTTATTGATTTTAAATTACAAAAATTCTATCAATGAATATATGCAAATTGAGTTCTGCACACTAATAATGATTTCAATATTGAAAAAAACTAGCAGATTCTAATATGGTAAAAAAAATGTTGCATACTTAAAATCAATTAATGTAATCATGAATCACAACTACTCGCCACATGATCCTTGCACGGTCAAGTACACTTAGACACATTAACAACCATCGAAAGCTTACTGATATGAAAGTGTTCAAGTAAAGCATAGTACAATATTTTTAGCCACTTTAAACCAAACAAAAGTAAACCATATACTACTGATACAAAGTCATAAAGCCACGAATATATCCTAATCACATTGACATAATAACTCATTTAAAATTCACAAGATTCGCAAAAACTTACAGAATTCTTAAGTCTCTTTTCACAATGTATTCTATTAAAAAATCATATAAATCACAATGTATATTCAATCCACAATACAGTTCAGATAATGAAATTCAAAATCATGAAGGTGCTACATACCTTAATCGAATTGAGACTACGCGTTCTGCAACAATCCGTTTTAAAACCAAAACACAATATCGAAATTATCCTAACATCCACCGGCTGCAAATCGAAATTAACCTAACATCCACCAGCTCGAAATTAACGTAACATCCACCAGCTGCAAACCTAACAACCAAAACACAATTGAGACTACGCGCTTTCCAAGCTAACATCCACAAGCTGCACAATAATGAAGTGAACTGATAAATCGAAGTGTGTGTTGTCAATTGCTTGACCAGCAGCTTGCATATGCGTGGGAAATGAAGGTTGAGCAGTTGCTTGAAAGGCTGGTGTTGGTCGAGCAGTTGCTTGAAAGGCTGGTATTGGTCGA
Organism: Artemisia annua; assembly: GCA_014162995.1. Taxonomy (NCBI): domain Eukaryota; kingdom Viridiplantae; phylum Streptophyta; class Magnoliopsida; order Asterales; family Asteraceae; genus Artemisia; species Artemisia annua. The sequence continues at coordinate 37,299 of LBNU01018741.1, forward strand.
CTCATTTGACTCTGTTTTCTTTTATGTTCCTGCATTGTTTTTTTAGATTTGAACATCTTGGAAACTGTAACAAATGCAACAAGCATATGATTAGTATCAAATGAACTCAGTCTTAAGTCTTAACTCGCAAGTTACAAGCACATAATCAAGATACAATTACACAAACATTTTCTAATCAACAACTAAATCTACAGCTATATCTTCCTGACATAACATTACAGCTAAGAAACAGTAAGTTAACGATTCTAAAGGAAAACCTAAAAAGTGCATTCAAGATACAATTACAAGCAGTCATTAAACCTCAACAATGACATAAAAGTTTCAAGATACAATTACAGGCAGTTAGAATTAGTTCTTATTTAGCTTAACTTCAGGTAGTCCAATGTTGGAGATGTCAGCAAATTCCCATGTTTGATGATATTCAGGTGCAAAATACCCACTAATTTAAGCAGATAGATTATATCATAACATATGACCAGGAACTTTCATTCCAAGACACAAAGTCAAAACTTACTAGTAATACCCTTCTCTCCAACTTACTAGATAGCAAATTCATTTCAACATTTCAATATGTCTTTACTTGTGCCTACATAAAAATGTGGGTTGTCTGTAAGATATAAGTGACACAAAACTTTATGGACATTTATGTGACATAATTTTCTCAAAACTTGCAAGTACCACTAGGCCAGAGGCCTTGGCTTTTCTATTCACATTTCAATATGTCTTTACTTGTGCCTACATAAAAATGTGGGTTGTCTGTAAGATATAAGTGACTCAAAACTTTATGGACATTTATGTGACATAATTTTCTCAAAACTTACAAGTACCACTAGGCCAGAGGCCTTGGCTTTTCTATTCACATTTCAACGATTGATTGTGAGGTATCCAAAGTTCCCCCTCAATTGGGCAATCTTACATACCTACAAACTTTTGATCTCTCAAATTCTTATATCACTTTGAAAAATACAGAGTGGCTCTCTAAACTTTTCTCGCTTGAATACTTAAGCCTGAGTGGTGTAGACCTCAGTGAGTCTAATAATTTGGTGAAAAATGTGATCACTAATGACCAGATGCTTGTCATCTACCTTTCTTCTCTCATCAGAAGTGTAATTGCCCTTCACAACTTTATTAATAAAATAAAATGAAAAAAAGATTTGGAACATACTTTAGTTCTAGATTTGGAACATGTTGTATCTGTTTCTTCATAGTGGGTTAATCAGTAAAAAGTGGTCTAGCGTGTATTTAGAGGGTGTTTGTTTAAGCTTATAAAAGAGGCTTATGTGATTTCGGCTTATGTCATAATAAGCTTATATAAGCCGAAAAGTTTCAAAATAAAAATAAGCTTATTAAACATAAGCCGAAATCACATAAGCCCTTCATAGATGCTTAAACAAACATTTTCTAATCAACAACTTCCTAAAAGAAATGTACATGTAACACAATCTACACTGGTACAAGTAAATCACAACTTCATGAGGTACACAGACACTTGAAATAGCTAACATATTGGAAAACGATAAAACAGAATTAGCTAGTACAGCAATTTGACATCAATTAAATACCTCATCACACGCCACCAAAAATCAAAATACTGTAAAATAGCTTGAAGCGTGCATTTAATCAATATCCTAAACCAATATAGATATGCACTAAATATCACAAATCAAATTTCCCACTAAGATCAGAAAACTCGCACTCCCACCCAATATCCTAAACCAATACAGACATGTACTAAATATTGCAAATCAAAACATCAAATTCCAAATCAAAATTCCCATAAAGATCAAAAATCCTTTTTTAGCCAAACAATGGTAAACACAATATTTCGGTTCCAGTCAAGAAAATGGGTCAACCGTGTTGTTCCCATTTCCTGTTTAGTCAATTATGTATCAAATGCACAGAGTATGAAGAAATGATAAATATGAAGAAATGAATAAAACCTGAAAACTTTAAGTGGAACTTTACAGCTTGTGACCTTGTTATATATCTAACCGCGTTACCTTCCTTCTTCCCCTACAAAAACGATCAAATCACATCAAATTAACACCACTGACAATCAGCCTTACACAGTAAGGAAAAAACATCATTTCAACTAGTCATAAAAACATCTACTTGGCAACAAATATATCAAACTACAGTAAAAAAACATCAAACATACAACATATTAACCAATAAAACAAAAAATGATTACACATACCTATAAAACACAAGAAAAAAAAGAAAATGAACTCATGAACTCCAATAGGAGAATAGGTACTGATTATTATTGAGCATCTTGGAGTTCAGTGTCCATACGAAGCCAACGAGGTTCCTGGTTCACATCATCCATTATTGGAAGATTACAAGGCATGCATTGGGTATAAGAGTCACCATCATCTTCTACATTGGTTCCCATGTCATATATATCCCTTGGCTTAGTCATAATAACATGTGACCATCCAACATCTTTTAAATCGTCTATATAGAACACTTGTCTTGCTTGAGTAGAAATTATAAAATGATCATCTTTGAAATTTTCACCGGTGTGTATCAATGCCCTAGAGAAATTCACAAGAGGAAACCCATATTTATCTTTCTTTAGCCCTCTATAAAGTCTATTGTCGACCCAATCACAATGGAAAAGCACAATTTTGTATCCACGATAATATTCAAGCTCAATAATATTCGTAAGTTTTCCATAATAATTTCCTCCTTCAACTTCCACCATGACTCCTGAATTTTGGGTCTTCTTAAACTGTTCACGCTGCCTTGTGAAAAATCTATGACCATTAGTGAGGAAGCCTTTATATTGTTTAGCAATAGTATTCGGACCAATAGCAAGAGATAACACTTCTTCATCTACATTATCCTTTTGTAAGAGAGAAACCTACCATTATTTAATACCACTATTATTTAATGCACCTCGTAGATGAGGAAACTCATGTAACAACCAATAGATTTATAACCTAACAATCGAAATTAACCTAACATCCACCAGCTCGAAATTAACGTAACATCCACCAGCTGCAAACCTAACAACCAAAACACAATTGAGACTACGCGCTCTCCAAGCTAACATCCACAAGCTGCACAATAATGAAGTGAACTGATAAATCGAAGTGAATTGATAAAAAGTGACCTAACATCCACAATAACGAAACTAACCTAACATCCACAAGCAGCAAATCGAAGTGAACTGATAAAAAGTGAGATTGATAGAACGAAAATATTTTATACAAAAATCGAATGGTGAGATTTTGAGTTTATAATACGGTAACTGAGTATTATCGAATTTGATTGAATCAGGGTTTATGATACTGACTTACTGAGTATGGTGAAGGTGGAGGAGATTTGGGGAAAATGATAACTGAGTGAAAGTGGAGTATCGAATTTAATTGAATTAAAATATCTCCAAAACACAATAATTTTGAGAAGCTTTTGGGCATTTGAGAGAGTAAAAGTGGAGGAGATACAAATGTTTGGAATGACACGTATTAAAATATCTCCACGGCTTTAACAGTGCACTCCCTTTTTTTTAAGTTGTTTGTCCACGGTTTTTCTTGTGCACTTTTTTTTCTTTTTTTTTATATAAATTTTTTGTACACGCTTTTTCTAGTGACAAATAGTATTTTATATACACGCTTATGACCGTGCTTACGACCTTGCAGGTCTTCTTTTATCTTGTAAACGCACATAACCGTTGACTATTTTAAGCACCCTTATTTCCGTGTAAAATAAAGATTAAAAGTCCATCCTTTTACAAACGTGGACAAATAAGTGTGCATAACTTCACCATTTTTTGTAGTGTAATTATGTTACGAAACTAGTTCAACTAGATATACAAAACAAATATAAACCCTATATATCAGAGTATGATTTAGCGCACTCTCAACGCACTCTCGGAAGCCAAAGACAGGTTATCATTATGTATCTTATCTGTCGACTAATAATCATGTTACTATATATATTGTACTAAATTATCTACCCGTGAATTTAGCGATCGCGGGTTGCAATTAAAAATAATATATTATAAAAAAGTTAAACAAAAAAGATATGTTGAAAAATCTAACGTCTCAATCAATTATTGTCTTTTTTGCTTAAAAAAAAAAAAAAAAAATAATAATAATAATAATAATAATAATAATAATAATAATAATAATAATAATAATAATAATAAAATAAAAAAATCAATTATAGTTTTTAGACTTGTATAATAGTTGGGAGATGACTAAGCTAAATGTAAAAAATAAACTAAAACACTATGTATATTTAAGTATATGAGTTAAAAAATAATCAATTATTGTTGATCATTATTGTTGGTCTTTCTGACAGATGGGGTGTTTTGTTTGGTTAATGTTTTGTGTCGATATTGGCATGTTTCATTGTCGTGGGTTTGCACCCACCCAAATCATCGCCAGGTAATTGATTTTGGTTGGTGTTTCGGACTAATGTGGTGTTTTATTGAGTTATTGTTCGATTTCTATACTGGTGTTTGCTTAATTTAGCTTTGTTATGTGGTTACTTGAACATGGTAGATGCATGCAATGAGAATGATTGTTGTATGTTTGCATCTAAACTATCATGAGGTGAATAGGTGGTTCTGATAAGAGGCATGTTTTGTGGGTGTATTTGTAAAAGCGTATGAGCCATGTAATGGGTTGATTGGTGCAATGGGCTGCATGATCCCATGATTTGGTTTAAGACATTGTTGAAAATTATACATGACATATCGTAAACATATTTCAGCAAAAAAAGTTAACAGAAAGTAAAATGTGGTTTGCATAGAAACTTCATAGGACTCGACAACGATCAAAAAGATGTATTGATAAAATATAGGTGAGGTTTGGAATTCATTGTAGTAAAGTTGGGAGCCGACACTGTTCTGAAGCTGCTAGTTTGGTTGGTGTTTCAGGCTAATATGGTGTTATGTTGAGTTACCCTTTTTTTTTTTTTTTTTTTTTTTTTTTTTTTTTTTTTTTTTTTTTTTTTTTTTTTTTTTTTTTTTTTTTGTTGTTTAAATTAGGTTAGTTTTTATAGTTAATTGAAAATAGCAGATGCATGCAAGGAGAGTGATTATCGTATGTTTGCATTGAAACTATCATGAGGTGGATATGTGGTTCTGTTAAAAGGCATGTTTGGTGGATGCATATGTAAAAGCTTAGGAGCCGTGTAATGGTTTGATTGGTGTATTTGGCTGCATGATCCTATGATTTGGTTTAATATATTTTTGATANTTTTTTTTTTTTTATAATTTTTTTGGGTGCTTAATTTAGGTTTGTTTTTGTAGTTAATTGAACATAGCAGATGCATGCAAGGAGAGTGATTATCGTATGTTTGCACTGAAACTATCGTGAGGTGGATATGTGGTTCTGTTAAAAGGCATGTTTGGTGGATGCATATGTAAAAGCTTTGGAGCCGTGTAATGGTTTGATTGGTGTATTTGGCTGTATGATCCTATGATTTGGTTTAATATATTTTTGAAAGTTACATGTGACATATCAGAAACATAATTCAACAAATCATGTGTAGCATAAAAAATTTGACATAAAGTAAATTGTGGGTAGCATAAAAGCTTTGGCACGATTCAACAACGATTAAAAAAAAAAGTGTGGATAAAGTATAGGTGAGGTTTGGAATTTAGAGTAATCGGTTCTTGAATTTTTTACAACATAATATTTATGCACTTTCTTCCTGTCATTGCACATCTACTTGTTAGTTATCAGATTATTAATGCCATTTTTAATTATCAAATTATTGATGCCATTTTGATAATATCTAAAGTATGGACAAAAATACACCGTTGGTTCCTAAACTTTCCACAAAACATCGCAGGGGCCCCAAACTTGATAAAATCGTCGCATTGCGTCGTTTACAAGTTTTTGAGGCCGATTGCGTCCCTTGACCCATTTTCCGTTGGTCAACGCCCCGTTATATCTCATCAGATCCCGTTATTTCTGTTAAATGTCTATTTTGTCCATATACAAAGTGAGAGACATTTATTTACTTATATTCAAACTAGATAAATGTCTCCCATTTGAAAGGTTAGTGAAACCACCCGAGGTTTGTTTGTAAAAAACATAGTTCAAACATGCAACGGAACATGTTTATAGGTTTTAGTAACATACACAGCAATTCGTGTAGAAAATTTCTACCATGATATCTGGGCTAAGAGGGATGTGGGCCAAGGAAGGCAGCAGACAAGCTGCTCAAAAATAGTGGTTATTTGAGCAAACTTGTAAGCTTAATTATACTAGGACAAAGCCCAAGATGCACAATTCTTTGATGGTTTTTGTAGGGGACTTGTTTAACAAGGTAAAATGATAAAGAGTAGCTAGGAACTTGAGTATCATGTAAATTTCAAAATGAAATGATTGTGTTTATAACAATCCAAGTATGCTACACTGATTTTTAACAAGTTAGACAAAAAAATAATAGATTTTGTTAAATACTGCTAGTTATACAATTAAAGGTACTTCTACTTTTCGGTTTGAGACCAGTTCTTTCAGATTAAACACCCTGAAAGACTAGAATAAGCCAGCATTTTTTTACATTATCTTACAAATAGTTAAGAGAAACAAAACTCTGCAAGTATACATTTGACCCATATACATATAGTAGATTACACCTAACATAGCTAATTAAATGTTAATCTCTCTAAAGCCTCTTGCATTGTTTCAATATCACTGTTTGAACTATTTGAAAGCCGTCTTTTATCTCGGCTTCCAATCTCCAAAGGTGAATGACCATATGGCGGACCTGTCACCATGGAAGCCCATGAGTTGCCACGCATTGTTGGTCTTTGAAGCTGAGCACTAGCAGCAGCTACAGCCCGTTTCTTGGTGGCATCATTGACATATAGAAGATCATCAATCCTCGCCATTAAGTTAAACGCTAAACTTTCAATCACCCGAGAGTAGCTCTCTAGTATCGCTTGTCCCACATCCTACAAAACAAGAAGATTAAACTTTTGGAAAATCTGTATAAATCAAATTCAAGATTTTGGTAACAAAAACATTGTATAAATCAAATTCAAGATTTTAGTAACAAAAACATACTTTGTTAGATTGAATTTTGTCAAGATCCAATCTTGTTCTTGGAAGGCCCGGAAATTGGCTCTTTAAGTTCTTCAAAAGGGTGTTCGCCCTTTCAGACAAAACTTTATTTTTTTCTTTATCACCCCCAAGCCCCTTCAAGCTACCAGTCCATGATTGCTTTCCAGTTCCATGAGTCTTTGTTCTTTTTTGTGTCCAAATATGCATTGCTGCTTCAATCATGTTTGCTATTTGAAGAGTGGTGCATTCCGACGACATCTCCAAGTAATCCAAAAGGGATTCTGGTGAGAAATGGGCGGTGGTTATGTAGTGATGCAGCGTTTCGCCTAAACAAACTTTAGCACTCTGAAACAATACACAAAATATATAATTGGAGAATCGTCATTTTATATATCATAGTGATGTTTGAACACCTTGTTAGCTTTAGTTATTAGATCAGTAACAACTTATAGGGTAGTACTACTTTGGGCTTTAGGTGTTACATTTTATCTGGCAAAATTGTAAACATAAAATGAACTAGTCAGCCACATTGGGTAATTTGTTAAATCGGATAATTCTTAAATTTTGGTGGAGCGGGCCAGGATGCATTATTTTGGTTTGCAGGATACAATGTTGTCCAAATCGATATCTATGTATAACGAAGTGTTTGGGAATAAAACCATATTAGATTTTGCATCAAAAATAAATTTTGGACGGGTTCTTGCTTGTTTCCTTTTCAGCTGCATTTTTTGGTTTTACCCGTATTACCTTTTACAATATAATAGAATATGAACTGATATGTCCATAAGTAAAAGAGTAAAAATTGTCATATTTACTACACAGGGAAAGAAATCTTTATACCTTCGGCAAGGTTTCTAAGTATACTTTAGGAACCTCCATTTGAGACAACACATTGCTATTGATAGATGCAGCAGCTTTAAATATTTGATTGCTACACTCACGGCATTGTTTCAGTATCTTTACTGTATTTTCTGACAATCCCTTAGACGGAACCTTTGGGAAGGGAAGCCACCATTTCTCTTCATACTGAATCATAGGGCTATCAGATGATGAAGCATTAGACTGTCTTTTAACATTTTCACCACGATCAGAAACCACTAAGCCACGATCAACATAAGAAAACTCTGAATCATGGAACCCGTCAAGCATTGTTACTAGCATCGCGTCTAGCTTTCTAAGAGGTGGAAGGTTTAAATATAAATCAGAACGGGGTCGAGTCACCATAACCTCAAAAGTCCCACCCTCAGGGAATTCTTGAAATGATGGAGTAAGCTCGACTATCGAATCGCTTACTGATAGAAGCCATTCCATTTCTTTTCTCCACATTTCCTTGTTTTCTGGACTCAACGGTTCTAATTTCCAAAGGTCCCCAAACACAGAAGCTGAAAATAAAAATTAACATCATCGATATTTGACTTTTAAAGTCAAACATAGAATTCTTGAAACTAACCTTTCATTAGAATTACATAACTTATTCACCCAAATTATTTCTAAGTGTGACACTGACTACATAAATCTTGGTCTTTATCATTTATTTCATTAAAAGTACAAACATATTTTGTATCTCATATGAATCTATAAATGTCAATTTGACTTTGATTATCAGGAACAAGTGGAAAATAGGCAAACCAGAGAGATTTGTGATTGCATTTGAGATAGCAAGAGCGGTACAAACTCCATTTCCTCTTCCAGTCATATCGTCTCCAAGCAACAGCTTCGAAAAACGATCTTTCATCAATTGTACCTCTGCAAACAAAATCTTAGTACAAGAATTTTCTTTTTACTGCAGTTAACTCACACAAGCCATATTTGAGCTACAACATTTTGGTTATCGTAATATATTTTTATTTTACCGAATTTATGGTATCATAATCATGAAAATCATTTTCTGACCCAAAATAACTCTCATAAACAAAACCGCAACTTTTAGTTGATGGGTCACACTTGGTACCGTTTTGTACCACTTGACCAATGTATCATAATTCTACATGTTTTGCAATAATACAACTTTAAATATAATTCATAACAAACAAACATTACCAGTTAAGTTTCCAGCCTCAGCTTTGCCATTAAGCTTCCCTCCAGCCCACGGCTGCTTAACCGGAGAAATACCCGTAAAATACGGTCCCACCAATGTGGGAGTACTTCTAGAAGTAGAGGCGACAGGAGAACCAAAAGAAGAGTCTCCACAACTTTCGGACTCGCTAACATCAGCACTAACACTATAATCCTCTAACCTATGATCACCCCTGTGATCAGATTCATCTCCTGATGATGAGTTTTCCATTAGTGGAATATAAGCAATGATTTTGCTAAAGGGAAAGTGATGAAAATATGGTGTGATCAAAGAGTGAAAAAACAAAAAAGTTAAAGAGTTAAAGTTATGTTCTTTACAGTTATATGTGTTATTGTAACGTCAACATGGGGTTGAACAAGTGGACCCATGTTGCCGGTGGTGGTGACCACCTTTGTATGCATTTATAAATCATATGTTATCACTTTCACATGTTTTGTTTTTTCTAAATGTTGGATTGGATATCTTTGTGGTCGAAGATTTTGCCACTCTTTTTATGATTAAAGTAAACCAAAAAAACACAACGATATTGTTCATTTGCTTGTGTTTATGTTCACATATAGAATTCTGAAAAAATAAAATACAAAATACAATCGAGACTTTGAGATTATATATATTTTTATAAAGTTTAACTTATTAAGCAACTTGGATTAATATAACGATGAGTTCGCCAACATACATGTGTTTGGTTTTGTCATATGAGTCAAAGACGCGCCCTCTTTTACCATAACATAATCGGTTTTAATTAGTACACAAGTAACATGATACATTCGTGAAGATGAAGTTGCATGCTCTTAAATTTGGGAAAACTACTCTTACAAAGGATTACTAGTCAATAAGTTATGTAATGTACTTGTGTTACTCGTAGTGTGCATATTAGACTTGTATTGTATATTTTTGGCGAAAAGGGGAAGATGTCTTGCAAATTTTATTTTTTTTAACCGCTTTTTTATGAACAAAACTAGCAAAATGTTTGTTAAAAAAGGTTACAAACAGTTCATACAAGAGTATATTAACAAGAGTATATTGGATCTAGTATCCAATCATTCCAATTTAGTTTCAATGTCTTGTTTGGATGAAGAAGAATCCACAAGTGAGATAAGACTTTTATCTCTTTGGCTAAAGATGTCTTGCAATTTTATTACTAAAAAACAAATGTATATTTGAAAACATAATTGATTGTTTTGGTAAATAAACTGTTTCGCACCAAACTAGTTTGTTATAACTCATTATATCATAAATGGTTTGATTTATTTTTGTACGACTCCTTAACTTACAAAGATATTGGTTGGGATGAAAATCTGTAGGTCAGGTCAAACTCTTTTAATTTCATTCATAACCATTAAAAGTTTCATTTAGTTGGGTTGGCGGATAATTTCTTTAATTGCACAGCTAAATATATTATTTGTTATAAATGGTCAAATATTGTACAAGGTATTGCATTATTGGTTACTATGTGGATTTCCACATTTGTCAAAAAGATGTACGTAAATTGTCCCCCTAATAAGTGTAGTGCATGGCAAAGTAATAGTGCATGCATGTTTGTAGTATAAATATTACATGGGTGTAACGAAATGAAATACACCAAAAGATCAGTTTCCATATTGTTCTTTACTTCTTCCTACTTCTTTCTCTATAATCATTATCTTTACAATAAAGTTTGATAATTATACTTACATAGGCCTCGTTAATTATAACACGTTATCAGCACGATCGTTCACAATCATTATAATCAAGAAGGGTTGAGAAGATCAATCTACAAAAATAAAATAAAAAATACAATCGAGACTTTGAGATTATATATATTTTTATAAAGTTTAACTTATTAAGCAACTTGGATTAATATAACGATGAGTTAGCCAACATACATGTGTTTGGTTTTGTCATATGAGTCAAAGACGCGCCTTCTTTTACCATAACATAATCGGTTTTAATTAGTACACAAGTAACATGATACATTCGTGAAGATGAAGTTGCATGCTCTTAAATTTGGGAAAACTACTCTTACAAAGGATTACTAGTCAATAAGTTATGTAATGTACTTGTGTTACTCGTAGTGTACATATTAGTCTAGACTTGTATTGTATATTTTTGGCGAAAAGGGGAAGATGTCTTGCAATTTTTATTTTTTTTAACCGCTTTTTTATGAACAAAACTAGCAAAATGTTTGTTAAAAAAGGTTACAAACAGTTCATACAAGTGTATATTAACAAGAGTATATTGGATCTAGTATCCAATCATTCCAATTTAGTTTCAATGTCTTGTTTGGATGAAGAAGAATCCACAAGTGAGATAAGACTTTTATCTCTTTGGCTAAAGATGTCTTGCAATTTTATTACTAAAAAACAAATGTATATTTGAAAACATAATTGATTGTTTTGGTAAATAAACTGTTTCGCACCAAACTAGTTTGTTATAACTCATTATATCATAAATGGTTTGATTTATTTTTGTACGACTCCTTAACTTAGATATTGGTTGGGATGAAAATCTGTAGGTCAGGTCAAACTCTTTTAGTTGTTCAAAAAAAAAAAAAATGGTCAAACTCTTTTAATTTCATTCATAACCATTAAAAGTTTCATTTAGGGCCCGTTTGTTTTGGCACTTTGGAATGGGTTTTATATTGAAAAGACATTAACTAGTTGTTTGGTTCATTCTTTTGTAAAAGGGAATGATAGTTTGAATCAAAAAGTGATAGGAGGGTACTTAGGTGGGTTTCAACTTGGATTGTGTACTTTGTGGGTCCTCTTCATTTATTTCTCTCTATATATGTGGATTACTTTTGTTATTTTATTATTTAAATAATATTTTTTATATAAAATTTATTATAAAATATATTTAAAAAATAAATTTATCAATTATTTATTTTCTCTCTCCTCATTTAATTCAAAC